>MUZC01004585.1:363724-383293 GCA_002072015.1 Radix auricularia | reverse complement strand
ACTATAATGTAGTAAATACTATAATGTAGTAAATACTATAATGTAGTAAATACTATAATGTAGTAAATACTATAATGTAGTAAATACTATAATGTAGTAAATACTATAATGTAGTAAATACTATAATGTAGTAAATACTATAATGTAGTAAATACTATAATGTAGTAAATACTATAATGTAGTAAATACTACAATGTAGCAGTAGCTGGTTATTTATCGCCGCCAGGAGGAAGCCTCGGGACTTTTTTTTTAAAACCTCCACTTCCACGAAAGAAAATTCAGCTGCCGACCGATCTCACCGACACGGGGGCGTGGCTAGGTATTTGTTTTGACTGTGGCAGGCTGATGCTTTGTGTCACCCCCTACAAATAAAACAGAAGAGCAAACAAGAAAGAAAAAAACACCTGTCCAAGTTACACCGTCCAAGGACTTTGATACCATGACAAAATGTTTAAGAAGAAAACAAAACACAATTTAAACCAGCTTTAAACACGAGAGAAATGTCGATACCTAAAGGAATTAATGCCCCATTAATTATATATTTTTTTAACGTTAGCATAAGTCCTACTACAAATTACGGAGAAATAAAACTTATAATGAAATAATTAAAATTACTTTATTTTTTCCTTTTTTTAAAAGTGTTTTTTCCACCCTTGAAACATACAACACGAAATTTAATTTGATAATCGATTACTATTTTCTCAGATACTGTAATCGAAAATTTACGACGATGAGACAAAGGTATCGGGGCCACTAGAAGTTAACACCCTGGCGTATGACTAAACGAAATGAGGAAGCAAAAAAATAAGAACAAAAAAGTCACTCAGACTTATTGAAGCGATTATCGACCGACTCATTTTCCTCATTGCCGCCATTATCATTATTTATTTTTACCGGTAATGTCACTAACGTCTCGATGTGGGCTCCGGGTCCCACTGGCAAAAAACACGGCAATCGAAGTGGAATCTTGTTTTCACGACCTTTTATCGCGGGGGCCAATTTCTTGGCTTGTTTGATGTTGTAGTGGCCGCGTATGACATAATCGCTCGTGTTGGGGGAGTTTTTTGTGTGTCTCCGCGTCTAACCCGGGCCATCAGTGAGTAGCTAGGTATTCTATTAGATATACTTAGATACCAGCAGATTAGTCGTAATAGCGAGTGGCTCATTAAAACTCAGGGAACAGGGGTCCTCACATCTAGATCATTTGTCTCATCTCTTGTCAGTCAGCATTTCGTAAAAATTTCTCTCTCTCTCTCTCTCTCCCCCTCTCTCTCTCTCTATCATCGTTTCTTATTTCTCTAATTTATTACCTTATATAACTATTATATATCTATATATTAGGGCTGTTATCGATTAATTTAAATTTAATCGTTAACTTTTGAAAAATTACCGAATAATTAATCGATAATTTTGATTTAAGCTGAAAATAAGATGTATGACGTCATTAAACTGAAAATTTCATAAAATTCCAATAACTTAAGTATTTAATAAAACAAAAAATATTTATAGAAGATATATTTAAATATAAGTACTTCAATTTAATATCAATGAATTAAAATTTTGTTATTGTTAATTAAGTAAAAGCAATGTTTTTTTTTAAAAATATAATTTTCCTTACAAAAACTGCTTATTTTAAAGTTTACATTTAAAAAATCTTTTTTTGTTAAATTGAGAACTTTGTGCGTAAAACAAACAAACTATTATTAATTATTAAAATTTAATTATTTATTAATAAATCGAAAAAATGTTTGAAATATTTTCTTTANTATATATATATGTATTTACCTTGCAAACTTAAATTTCCTATTCATCTTTTCTTAAGCTGATTAAGTTTGAATATCAAATTTATCAAATATTTTCTATATAATAATTTTTTCACTCAGCTTGAAAATCGCCTCTCTTGTATCCTATAATAATGAAAGGCAATTTTCTGTCCGTTCTGTCCGGTCCTCCATAGCGATTGGTCACTCAAACTCCTTCAGACTCCTACAGCCAATCACTAGCACGATAAATTAAAAAAAAATATTTACATTTTGAACAAGTTTACGCGGACGTTCAAAACGAGTTATTTTTGGTGCAGTTTTTTTCCCAATACTTTATTTTTAGCGGTACGTGTTGGTTTTTATATACAAAAACTTTGTTTTTACGGGTTATTTATTATAAATAATAATGAATAGTATCTTTGACGTGAAACACATGTATGGCCGGTCAAGACGGCTGTTGGAGGGGAGGTACAACATGCTATCGAAACGACGGAGGAGCGTCCTTGCACGGGCTTTGTTGCTGGTAGTAAATAAATTTACGTTTCGTTAACAGCTGTCTATGATGACAAACAGAATCATGAATTGAGGTGAAAAACCAACGTTATTCTTCAGACAGAATTATTGTACGTCTTTACCATGTAGTTTAAACACTTACAAAGATAATCTATTTCTATGTCTGTAGTGTTGGTACTCACGTAAGCTAATCTATTTCTATGTCTGTAGTATTGGTACTCACGTAAGCTAATCTATTTCTATGTTTGTAGTATAGGCAGGCTTGTCCATGGGAATGTTATTCCCATTAGATTCCCATGGGACAGCACATATTTGTATTTCCCATGTATTTAAAACAATAAAATGAGAGTGTCAGAATGATAATAATAATAATAAGTTAATAAATGTTGTCGTTGTGCATGTCTTTTTGTATACGTAGTCCTATTTAGTAGACACTAAACCTAAACTTTCAAAAATTTTAAACTTTTATTTTAAATGTATTCCATTTTAAATATTAATGTTATAATAGTAATCCCATGGGATGGGACAGAAAAATATGTCCCATGGACAAGCCTGAGTATTGGTACTCACATACTAATCTATTTCTATGGTTGTAGTATTGGTACTCACGTACTAATCTATTTATACGTCTGTAGTATTGGTACTCACGTAAGCTAATCTATTTCTATGGTTGTAGTATTGGTACTCACGTACTAATCTATTTATACGTCTGTAGTATTGGTACTCACGTACTAATCTATTTATACGTCTGTAGTATTGGAACTCACGTACTAATCTATTTCTATGGTTGTAGTATTGGTACTCAAGTAAGCTAATCTATTTATATGGTTGTAGTATTGGTACTCAAGTAAGCTAATCTATTTCTATGGTTGTAGTATTGGTACTCAAGTAAGCTAATCTATTTATATGGTTGTAGTATTGGTACTCACGTACTAATCTATTTCTATGTCTGTAGTATTGGTACTCACGTACTAATCTATTTCTATGTCTGTAGTATTGGTACTCACGTAAGCTAATCTATTTCTATGTCTGTAGTATTGGTACTCACGTAAGCTAATCTTTTTCTATGTCTGTAGTATTGGTACTCACGTAAGCTAATCTATTTATATGGTTGTAGTATTGGTACTCATGTAAGCTAATCTATTTCTATGACTGTAGTATTGGTACTCACGTACAAATCTATGACAATGTCTTTAGTATTGGTACTCACGTAAGCTAATCTATTTCTATGTCTGTAGTATTGGTACTCACGTAAGCTAATCTTTTTCTATGTCTGTAGTATTGGTACTCACGTAAGCTAATCTATATCTATTTCTGTAGTATTGGTACTCATGTAATCGAATTTATTTCTATGTCTGTAGTATTGGTACCCACGCATCACCAACGTAGTAGTGGTACTCATATAGACCTCACTCATATCTCTCATAAAGGTACTCAGTCAAGTGTGACCAGAGCTATCATTGAAGCTTCTGCTTCTGTCGCTTTATCACAGAACTTCAGGTAGGAAAGGGAGCCTAAAAATGACACATGAAAACAATTACATACTCAAAAATTCACTAGTTTGCGTAACAAACTTTGACTGATAGACACAGTGCACTCATTGACCAATAAACACACAGTGCACTCATTGACCAATAAACACACAGTTGCACTCATTGACCAATAAACACACAGTGCACTCATTGACCAATAAACACACAGTGCACTCATTGACCAATAAACACACAGTGCACTAATTGACCAATAAACACATATGCACTCATTTGGCCATTAGGTCGTTGTTTGGCTAGCTAAACTGGGTAGCGCAATGCAAATAATTTTAAAAAATCATGTTAAGCCTGGTCCCTTTTGGAACTCAGGACGTGTTAGCGCATTTTCGCATTATGTATCAGTACTTATGTTAGATATCAGCATTATGTAGTTATCAGTAATTGTGTTTAGATTTTAGACATATTTTTATGAATTTTCTTGTGTAATGAATATACCTGAATTTTTTTTTATTTAAAAGTCATTTCTTTACATTTTAAAATTTTTTATTTTCTCTTTAATCTAACTTCAAGTGGTTTGTGGTCACTGAAATAGGACTCATAAATGAAACATTCTAAATTGTAATCAGCTAATCGCCCAAATACTCCGTCAATTGTTGTTTGATAGATCGTAGTTGCCAATCTTGGTGAAAGTAGTTGAATGTTGAAGCTTGTTTCGAAAAAGTTTTCAATTTCTGCCCCTGGGCCGCTAAGATCTTGATTGAAGTCACCACAAATGATGACGTAAAACTCTCTAAACTTTTACACATATTCTAATGACGTCAACAAAAAAAAAACTAATACTTTTGATAATACTAAGACTTCCGGCAATGGCGACCGTTGCCTGCGCCAGTGTTATCTCTCGATTCGCAATGTTTTTTGGTAGTTTTAACGGGGTTTTTTTAACGGATCGAGTAACTGAGTGTTGATGCACAAATGGCAGGTCAGGACATACAAAAAACATATATACATCATGGGTCTAGGACTTATGGATGCTGAGATCTAGGGTGATGACAGACGGACGGACGGACAAAACGGGTGCAATAGCGCATTCGACTTCTCGAAAATGCGCTAAAAATATATGCATCCAAAAAATATTATCCTTTTTTCTGAGTAATTGTTGACCCTGCCTGAATACAGGAATGATGTCATGGACTTAATTCTCGAATACAAGTTAGACAGAATTCAAGAGGAAGAAGAGGAAAGATGTTATTTTTAAGATTATCATTTGAAAGATAAGCAGGTCAGCTGGTTAGAGCTCAGTAGACCAAAGATCAGTAGGTCAGGGGTCAGCAGGTCAGCAGGTTAGAGTTCAGTAGATCAAAGATCAGTAGGTCAGGGGTCAGCAGGTCAGCTGGTTAGAGCTCAGTATATCGAAGATCAGTAGGTCAGGGGTCAGCAGGTCAGCACGTTAGAGCTCAGTAGATCAAAGATCAGTAGGTCAGGGGTCAGCAGGTCAGAATATTACAGTGAAATTTTAAATTTTTTTAAAACAGAAGTTTGATGAGATTTAACATAGCAGCTATGATTTCCATTTATCTTATCTTATCTTATATGTTACAGACGCTCCTTCTGTACAGAAGATTATTTCTATGTATTTCTATGGTTTGTGTTTAGTCCTGTATTCTTACTAGAGTTTTAAATGATGATAAAGTGTTGGCTTTCCTGGTTTCTTCAGGCAACCCATTCCACGCCCGAATACCGGACGGAAAGAAAGAAAACTTGTATGTGTTTGTTCTTGCATATGGAATAAGAAAGGTGTTTTTATCTTTATGTCTATCTGAGGGTTGTATTAAGTTATCTTTGCGTTGCATTTCTAAATTAGAATTAATAGCCTTATGTATAATTACTAATTTACTCTTGGTTCTTCTATCCTCTAGTGTTTCAAGGTTTAATGATTTAACTAATTGTGTTACTCTTGTCAGTTTTGAATATTCTCCAGTAATGAATCTGGCAGCTCTTTTTTGGATTTGTTCTAACTTATCAATATTTTGGTGGATGGGTCCCATACAGAAGATGCATATTCTAGTATAGGTCTCACCAGGGTGAGGTAGCATTTTAGTTTTATATCTTTGTTACATTTGTAAAGCCTAAGGTTTTGTTTGATTTTTAAATAACTTCATTGACATGGGGATTCCAAGATAGTTTCTCATTTATTATGACTCCTAAGTATTTTGCATCTTTAGTTTGGGTTAGTTCTTTTCCATTTTGTTTTTTCACTATTGAGATTTGTTTGTTCGCTGTAGAAGGCTTTTTATCGATAAGTTCAATATTCAGTGTGTGTAACTTTTCAGATTCACCCATGGCCTGTTTAATTTCTTACATTCTGATTGGAGTTAAATCTATGTCCTTAATAATGACAAGCACATAGTCGAGTGTGTGTTCATTGTCCTTACAGGACATACAAGAGGACAAGCACATTGTCCAATGTACCATCATTGTCCTTACAGGGCGGACAAAAGGACAAGTTGAGGATCACCGTAAAAGATGATTAGTATTGACGTGTGTGCCTGATGGGGGTAATAAGATAACACCGCTTAACAAAGCTATTACTCTTACATGACACGTTGCCATGACAACCTAATTACGACCAAACTACTAATGATGGTGTTTTTGTTATTGTTTGGTTTTAGTATGGAAAGAAATGGTGTGGTCTTTTTGATCTAACAATATACATGTATATATATATATATATGGGGTTGGGGGCAAATAGATGAACTTACGTTGTGAACATTTAAATTAATATGCATTATACTTCTGAACAGAGGCGTCACTAGGGTTGGTGTCACCCGGGGCGATAGCTCATGGTGTCACCCGGGGCGATAGCTCATGGTGTCACCCGGGGCGATAGCTCATGGTGTCAAACGGGGCGATACCTCATGGTGTCACCCGGGGCGATAGCTCATGGTGTCACCCGGGGCGATAGCTCATGGTGTCACCCGGGGCGGTAGGTCATGGTGCCACCCACTAACGACTTACCCAATAGATTTCCTCCGAGTCTTCCAGTGCCTAATAACGGGAACATACATTTTAACCTCTCTTTCCTTTAACCTCACTTTGCTTTAACCTCTCTTTTCTTTAACCTCTCCTTCCTTTAACCTCTCCTTCCTCTAACCTCTCTTTCCTTTAACCTCACGTCACCCACCTGCGACAATCGTCTATCCACTTGTTGACTATGTGCACCAGTAAATTGATTTGTTTCTAGTCACAATTACAACTATTTCTTTAATTCACGTTATTAAAGTGACTACTAGACACAGAGAAGATTGGTGCACCATTTATTGGAGTCTCATGCCTACGCACCCTCGTGTGTGTCGTGTCTACGCACCCTCATGTGTCTCATGTCTACGCACCCTCGCGTGTGTCGTGTCTACGCACCCTCATGTGTCTCATGTCTATGCAGCCTCGTGTGTCTCATGTCTACGCACCCTCGTGTGTCTCATGTCTATGCAGCCTCGTGTGTCTCATGTCTACGCACCCTCGTGTGTCTGATGTCTACGCACCCTCGTGTGTCTTATGTCTACGCATCCTCGTGTGTGTCATGTCTACGCACCCTCGTGTGTCTCATGTCTACGCACCCTCGTGTGTCTTATTTCTACGCACCCTCGTGTGTCTCATGTCTACCCACCGCTCACAAAGATTTTAAAATGTTTCATATCTTGAGTATTTATTGTTGACCAATTTCTACTATTGAAATTTAAATCAAAATATTTCATTGGCGAGGTTATATTTGAGCAAAGTAAAGAAAATATTTCTCTGGTTAATGTCTTCTTGGACAACACAACGGAGATAAGTTTAACACATAGTCGAACTTTATTCCAGGAAGGCATTTTGCCGATACGTTCTGCTGTTTTGTGTTGCGTTTATTTCAGACTCACTCAAACCTTTAACACTAGTTGTTTGCCCTTTCTAGTCTGATTGCTGTCCCGCACCATACTTTATAATAATGCAAACTATCTGGTCTGATGTAAACATACAGGCTCCCTATTGAAATGAAAATCACGAATCGGATTTCTTTTTTTAAAAAAATCATTCACTAAGAAATTGTTTTGACGTTGTTTAATTAATTGTTAAAAAGTAAAACTCCGAAGAGATGTGTTTTTATTGCGCTCTTAGTAGTTGTAGTACTGCGAATGTCTAAATAGTAGAGAATTAAAATTGTTTCGGGGGGGGGCAAAAAAAAAAATAGAAAGAGCTTTCACACAATACTTTAGTTTGTGCCTCAGGAACACAGAGAATGCGTGAGTCTGGAATTCAATATTAGAAAGGTACGGTTCACATTTTAACCTAAGTCCCAGGATTGCATTACATGTTGGCAATACGTGACAGTATTCGCATACTTCCAGCACGAGTAAATGTACTCCTGACCCCCCTCCCATTCGTTAACCGAGTCACAGCGTATCTTTGTGTTCGTAAATCTCTTCAAATTCACCCACGCATCATCAGGACGGTTGTACCCATGTTACAAAGATCCCAATTGTATGTTTTCTTTTCAATTATTATTCCTGTAGCTTAACAAGAAAAACAAAATGTATTCAAATATATTTTTTTTATCTTATCTGTTCCAGACGCTCCAGATTATTGCGTCCTACGCTTCTCTATGGTTTGTGATTAGCCCTGAATTCTTATTAGAGTTTAAATGTTGATAAAGTGTTGGCTTTCCTGTTTTTTTCAGGCAACCCACTCCACGCACGAATTCCGCACGGGAAGAACGAACATTTGTATAGTTTTTTTCTTGCATACGGAATAAGGAATGTGTTTTTATCGTTGTGTCTATTTGGGGGTTGCATTTAATTTAAATTAAATAGATGAAATGGACTTAGTTCCTCGCATTATTTCATGTGTAAAAAGATATGTACGTTGTACCATACGGTATATAGAGAACGCAGGAATTTCAGCACAAGCCAATGTTGAAGATAACAACAAAAATCACAAATTTCAATTCTACTTTTAACATCAGTTATTTCCGGCTTATTTTCCGTCTAATTTTGGCAAATTAAAATCCACTGAATTCGTTCAACAATTTTTATTCTTACAACTTTTCAGCCTTACCTGCCCCTAGTGGCGTCACTAGTGGACTGTGGTGGGGGCGGGCCGCACCGGGTGACACCATCATTGGGGGTTACACCAAAATGTAAAATTCAAAATTTTCCTGTTATTTTGCACTGGAAAACTCGGAGGAGTTCAATGGGTTAAATCGTGAGGGGGCAACACCATGAGCTACCGTCCCGGGTGACCAAAACCCTAGTGACGCCTCTGCCTGTCCCGTCAATGATGATTACTGCACATCACAAATCAGTCTCCTCAACCATTCTATATTTAGTATGTGTACACCGACACCACGTCTACATTTAAAACATTAGGACTCTTCTCTGCCAACGGTTTTGTGTTAAATTGTTTTTCACTCAGCGACTCGGGAACAGCTGCTAGTGAAATATTTTTAAGTTTTTATCGATTGTGTAAGAAATGATTCATTTATTCATTAGAATTTTAACTTGCATTTTTATTGAAGAGTTCTCCATACGACGTACCATACAATGTGGGAAATCTATTAATAGATATTCGGAAGTTTTTTTAGTTGCACCAATTTCATCCAGACATTAATCAAATGTGAGAACTTATTTTAACAAAATTTTGTTTATTTAAAGTCAGCCCAGTGGACCTGGCAAAGACAAAAAAAAACAAACTGTTTACAATTTAATGGTTAAACACAGCGGTCATTCTTAGCGAAATTTCCCAACGACGCTTTCCTGTCGTATAAAAGACAAACTCTTATAAGAGACGGCCATGATGGCAAGTTTCAACTGAAACCGTCTTAAGTTATTGAAAATATTTTTTTTTAAAAATTGTTGGAAGAAAGTTGATTTGTGCAGACAAAGTGATCTTTGGATATGATAATGATGTTAAACACTTATATGTAATATCTACGACTTAACACTTATGTAATATCTACGACTTAACACTTATGTAATATCTACGACTTAACACTTATATGTAATATCTACGACTTAACACTTATGTAATATCTACGACTTAACACTTATGTAATATCTACGACTAAACACTTATGTAATATCTACGACTTAACACTTATGTAATATCTACGACTTGTCACTTATTGAAATAGACTCGTCACATCCTTTAGCTAAACTCCATCTCCCTCTTGGCGTGTCTTAGGTAAAACACCAACAAATATCCTAGCTCCCCCTAACTCAAAGACATTAATCCGCCCCTGTATTCAACACAACAAAACATCAATCCGCCCCTGAATTCAACACAAAAAACATCAATCCGCCCCTGAATTCAACACAACAAACATCAATCCGCCCCTGTATTCAACACAACAAAACATCAATCCGCCCCTGTATTCAACACAACAAAACATCAATCCGCCCCTGTATTCAACACAACAAAACATCAATCCGCCCCCGTATTCAACACAACACAAAAAGACATCAATCCGCCCCTGTATTCAAAACACATGATGGGACTGACGTGCACCCTTACTCCCCACCCCACCTCCCTACACACACACTCACACACCTTCGCCACCGAGAGGAAATTTTTAAAATTAAATATCATTTGTCCTCCATGAATTCTAATTTATCTCCAAAAAAGTTGACAAATAACACGGGCGACCTTCCAGCTCATCAAAAAAGAAAATCTGTCACTCATTACGAAACAAATAACCCTCGGTGCCATTATCTCGTGACATGGGTAAAAGTGTGCGCTCGGTGTGAGGCTGCAGCGAGGGCCCGTCAACGCCATTTAGAGAAGTAAATTGTGGGGATATGATGTAGGGGTGGAGGGGATAAAGACGCGTCGGGGGGGGGTGATGTTGGGCCTCAGGGGGAGGGGGTTATAAATAAAGAATGATTTGGTTTAGTAGTTAGTTCCAATGTGTGGAGATGGGGATGTTGTTGGGCCCCGGGGTGTTGTTGGAGGGAGAAGGGCCGGGAAACGTAGGTAGATTTGTCAAAATCTGGCAGGTGAGGAAACAGATGAGAATACGACGAGATCGATGAGTGGTTGCCGGTTAGAAAAATTCGTCAAATCATTAACTATATATTTTTACATCACGAGAACAAAGGACGAGGGTGGCTGATGATAAAACGGCTAACAAAGATACAGTTTGGGGTTTGAGAGAGAGAGAGAGGGGGGGGGGTAAATGGTTGTCATCCTGGTATCTTGTTCCCTTGCAAGGATTTTGACAAAATCCCCGAGGCGATGCCAACGCTGGCCACACATTAAGTGGCGCGTCATTTTAAGTTCAACAGAAGTTACACAGTAGAAATTGTTGAACAAGACGTTGTCTCGTGGGGATCTTTTCACCCTATGATGATATACAAGTGATCCCAGTCGTTCAGTTGGGGTCATTACCAATTTGCTATGGAAACATTTGGCAGTTTTGAGTCATCGATCAAATTTCTGATGTGCGCATTTAGATCAATATATGGGGGCCGCGGTGGTCGAGTGGCAAGCGCGCTCGACTGTCGTTCCGATGGTCACCAGTTCGAATCCATGGGAAGCCAAGGACTTGTTCCCGGGGCCCAGGGCGTCCCCGAGTCCCACCCAGCTCCAAATGGGTGAAAAGCGGCGGGGCAATGCGTGGAACCCTTAGCCGTGGCATGTGAACGCTGCATCACTTGCCAAAAAACAACTGCTGCCTTGCAGATGGTCTTGGCTGACCAAAGGCCATGGAAGCAAATCCAGAAAATACAGCAGGCTGAAGTCGGAGACCACGGGCCAATTGGCGCAAAACTCGTGGCACGCAAAACTCAATAATTGAGAACGCAGAAGAAGAAGAAGAAGATCAATATATAAACTTTTTAGTTTAGACAATGATCTATCCATCTATAAACTTTTTCATCTAGACAATGGACGGAATTTTCATTGACAAAATAACGAATTCAATAACATTCTAGAAACAAATTGATATAGAAATGAAATTGTTCAATTTTAAATTATGATTAAAAAAATTTTTATGTTTAATTTGACCTAAAAAGTAGAGTAAAAATGTCAGTCTCTGTTATATTCACTGTGTGCC
Organism: Radix auricularia; assembly: GCA_002072015.1. NCBI lineage: Eukaryota > Metazoa > Mollusca > Gastropoda > Lymnaeidae > Radix > Radix auricularia. Next base: position 371,444 of record MUZC01004585.1, on the reverse strand, counting down.
CAATGATGTATTTGAGGTGGTATATGGTCAACAGCAAGAACACAGTGCATTACATCTCAAGGAAGTTAGCAACTTAAGGTGAAAGTAAATCAGTAAATCATGGCTAGCATCTATCACTTAGCAACGTGTACATGTACCAAGTAAATCATGGCTAGCATCTATCACTTAGCAACATTAGCATGTACCAAGTAAATCATGGCTAGCAGCTATCACTTAGCGATCACATGTACCAAGTAAATCATGGCTAGCATCTATCACTTAGAAAAGTTTACATTTTATTACTATGTAAATATTTGTGGGGTGGGGGGGGGCGGGGAAGCCTTTAAATAATCTAAATTAATATAGTTGCACGGTCTAGAGAAAATATATCTTATTTACTACAGTCGCTGCTTCAAAATAGAAGATTATTGCGTCCTAACCTTATCAATTATTAGAGTCTAATCTTGAAACTTTATTACAGTTCTAAATGTTGTTGGTCTTTTAGTTTTGGCGCCATTGTTGCATTTATAGTAAACTCCCAAAGTGATCCAAACATTAATTTAAGAGGCATCAAAATATATTTGACCAGTTTTCAGTATTGAAATGAAATTAATGATTTTTAATATGAATCGAACTCCCATTTGCCATTAAAAAATGGAATTTTAAAAACTGTAGAACTTTATTTTAATAAATATAGAACTGACGAATTTCAACTAGAATTTCAACTAAAATTCCAACTAAATATGCAGAAAGCTCCGTATTGGCTACTATTATTGAATATTTCAAAACATAAAAAAATATGATATTTCTGTGTCATTGAAGAAAAAAACCAAATCATTACTTTATTTTCACATTAAAAGTACCGCATTTATAATAATACGTCTGGAATCTTAAATACTGAAACGAAATATTTCTTTAAAACTTTTATAAATTCTTTTATTCCATTTCTCCAAGCACAAAAAAACTTGGAATCGCGAGCCACAAAACTATTTGTTTTGTGTCATTATTTTTAATGACGCATTAATATGCATCCGTGACGTCCTATTCACGCGCCAGTGACGCATTGATACGTATCCATGACGCCCTATTCACGCGCGGCAATGTCGCGTTCATTGGACTGACCTAATCAGTAATACATCTAATTGTAATTGCCTAAGGGGGCGGCTCCCAGTGTATGACCATCTTGTCTGTGCAAGTCCCATCCCCACCAAGTCAGGAGCGTATTAAAATAGTAATGATGATATCTCCAGCGCTGAACGGGATAGGGCCAAACTGGGCCAACTGCGAAAGGAGCCAAAGCGTATCACGTTCGGGGGCCCTTATCTCACGGCGACGAAGTCAGACGGACATTAACCGGGGGCTTTATGCCGGTGGAGTTTGCGAGCTTCAATAATTAATGGCGCCTTCATTCAGCATCATTCTATACGAGTTTTTCGTCATCAATAGTCCACCAGTCTCAGGGCGGATCATTGGAATTAAGGGAGTTATGTCAATTCCATCTCATTTGTTCATATCATTTTTGTGCGTGTGCTGGGGCAGGGGGGTGTTTTTAATCAACAAAATAGTCTTGGTTAGTCTCACAGGGTCGAGCAGTTTCACCTGGACACAAATGGTTTTTGGTCCTCTGATTTAAGCTTGACCAAAAGTGTTATTTGGTCCTCTTATTTTAGCTAGACCAAAAGTGTTATGAGTCCTCTTATTTTAGCTGGACAAACAGTGTTATTTGGTCCTCATTTTAGCTGGACCAAAAGTGTTATTTGGTCCTCTTATTTTAGCTAGACCAAAAGTGTTATTTGGTCCTCTTATTTTAGCTAGACCAAAAGTGTTGTTTGGTCCTCTTATTTTAGCTGGACAAAAAGTGTTATTTTGTCCTCTTATTTTAGCTAGACCAAAAGTGTTATTTGGTTCTCTTATTTTAGCTATATCAAAAGTGTTATTTGGTTCTCTTATTTTAGCTGGACCAAAAGTGTTATTTGGTCCTTTTATTTTAGCTAGACCAAAAGTGTTATTTGGTTCTCTTATTTTAGCTGGACAAAAAGTGTTATTTGGTCCTCTTATTTTAGCTAGACCAAAAGTGTTATTTGGTTCTCTTATTTTAGCTGGACAAAAAGTGTTATTTGGTTCTCTGATTTTAGCTGGACCAAAAGTGTTATTTGGTCCTCTTATTTTAGCTAGACCAAAAGTGTTATTTGGTCCTCTGATTTAAGCTAGACCAAAAGTGTTATTTGGTCTTCTGATTTAAGCTAGACCAAAGGTGTTATTTGGTCCTCTGATTTAAGCTAGACCAAAAGTGTTATTTGGTCCTCTTATTTTAACTGGACCACAAGTAATTTTTCTCCCCAATTCTTATCTGTATCATTAAATCTGGTATCCTGGTATTATTAAGTCTGTTACCCTGGTATCATTAAGTCTGGTATCCTGGTATAATTAAGTCTGTAGCCATGGTATCATTAAGTCTGGTATCTTGGTATCACGAAGTCAGGTATCTTGGTATAACAAAGTCTGGTATCCTGGTATCACAAAGTCTGGTATCCTGGTATCACAAAGTCTGGTATCCTGGTATCATTAAGTCTGGTATCATTGTATCACAAAGTCTGGTATCCTGGTATCATGAAGTCTGGTACCCTGGTATCATTAGTCTTGTATCATTGTATCATTAAGTCTGGTATCATTGTATCACCAAGTCTGGTATCCTGGTATCACAAAGTCTGGAATCCTTGTATCAAAAAGTCTGGTATCCTGGTATCACAAAGTCTGATATCCTGGTATCATTAAGTCTGGTATCCTGGTATCATTAAGTCTTGTATCATTGTATCACAAAGTCTGGTATCACAAAGTCTGGTATCATTGTATCACCAAGTCTGGTATCCTGGTATCACAAAGTCTGATATCCTGGTATCACAAAGTGTGGTATCCTAGTATCACAAAGTCTGGTATCTTGGTATCATAAAGTCTGGTATCCTGGTATCACAAAGTCTGGTATCCTGGTATCATTAAGTCTTATATTCTGGTATTATTAAGTCTTGTATCATTGTATTACAAAATCTGGTATCCCCGTATCACAAAGTCTGGTATCCTGTTATCACTAAGTCTAGTATCCTGGTATCATTAAGTCTGGTAACTTAGTATTATTAAGTCTTATATCCTGGTATCATTAAGTCTGCTGTCCTGGTATCACAAAAGTCTAATATCCACTAAGCCCGGTTCTTTGATATCTATACCCTGTAATGCAGTTTATCTCCATTCTGAAACTAAAGAAGTGATTCTATAACTGAACTAAGGGAAATTTCTACCCTACAAAAATACAACAGTTTTGGCTCATCACCCCAATACTAAATCTCATCCGCCCCTGATTGCTTATTGTCCTCCATTCACCCACCCCCACCTCACTAAATCGTCTCACACCTCAATTACGACTGTGGGATAATTTTCCCCAAAAATTAAAAGGTTATGCCAGGTCCATATCTCTATTGGTTGCAATTACTGCATTAAACTTTTGTTGCGTCTGTCCTTACACCCCTCTCCCCCACATTTGTTAAACCCCGGCTTCTGAATTTACCCCCCCCCGCCCCCTCCCGACAACAACAGGATGCTCTTGACTAAAATGGCGCTAAGTTGTCAGGCGATAATTAGCATAATGACCCAACATCCTGCGAGCCGGACAGGGTTAAAAATCATTACAAAATGTCACCCCTCTATGGTTGGAAGAAACGGAGCAAAATTTATAATAATAAAAAAAAAAAAAAAGCAAAATCCTATAGACACCAGCACAGTTAGCTCCCGACTGAGTCTGCAGGTCGCTGGAACCGTTATCCTGATTATCGTTGCCGACGTCGTTGTTATCAGGGGCGACTAATGACGATGTCAGGCCAGCAGACGATTCAAGGGTGAGATGAGAGCTCGCGCCGGCTAATGAACGGGAGCCAATCAGAGGTCCGTGTTTGTTGTACTGATTCGGGCGGCCATCTTAACTCAGAGAATGAAATGTTTAAGAGTTCAGGCCCGGTGGGGGTGAGGTGGAGGCGGTAGGGTAGGCCTGGGGGGGGGATGCCAGGGTTAAGGTCATGGAAAAGTCAAATAGATTTTTATTTTCGAAAGGCCACTTGATAATCTGCACGTGGTCGTCTGTCAGATAATGAAGTGTGTCCCATAATGCAGCGTGTCTCGGGGTGCAGTGTGTCTCGGGGTCCAGTGTGTCTCGGGGTGCAGTGTGTCTCGGGGTGCAGCGTGTCTCGGGGTGCAGCGTGTCTTGGGGTGCAGTGTGTCTCGGGGTGCAGCGTGTCTCGGGGTCCAGTGTGTCTCGGGGTGCAGCGTGTCTCGGGGTGCAGTGTGTCTCGGGGTGCAGTGTGTCTCGGGGTGCAGCGTGTCTCGGGATGCAGTGTGTCTCGGGGTGCAGCGTGTCTCGGGGTGCAGTGTGTCTCGGGGTGCAGTGTATCTCATTCTATTGGATGTCTAGAAATAACGTGTGTCTCAGTTAAAAGTGTCTCGTACTCGTAGAGTTGCATGTCTCAGAATATCGTGTGTCTCAGTTAAAAGTGTCTCGTAGAGTCGTCTGTCTCAGAATATCGTGTGTCTCAGTTAAAAGTGTCTCGTAGAATCGTATGTCTCAGAATATCGTGTGTCTCAGTTAAAAGTGTCTCGTACTCGTAGAGTCGCATGTCTCACAATATCATGTGTCTCAGTTAAAAGTGTCTCGTAGAGTCGTATGTCTCAGAATATCGTGTGTCTCAGTTAAAAGTGTCTCGTATAAAAGTGTCTCGTAGAGTCGTATGTCTCAGAATATCGTGTGTCTCAGTTAAAAGTGTCTCGTAGAGTCGTATGTCTCAGAATATCGGTAGATGGATGAAGCATGTCTCACATTAACGTGTGTTTCAGTTAAAAGTGTGTCGTATAAGTCGTATGTCTCAGAATATCGGTAGATTGATGAAGCATGTCCCACAATTCAGTTTTATTTCAAATGTTAGCGTGTCTCGTAATGTAACTTATAATGACTGAGTAAATTTCTAAATAGTGTCATAAATAAGGTGTTTTATGTGGTAAGGGTGTAGTAACCTAGGGTGTCTTATAATGTAAGGGTGTCATGAAGTAGAGTGTTTTATAATGTAAGGGTGTAGTAACCTAGAGTGTCTTATAATGTAAGGGTGTAGTAACCTAGAGTATCTTATAATGTAAGGGTGTAGTAACCTAGAGTATCTTATAATGTAAGGGTGTAGTAACCTAGAGTGTCTTATAATGTAAGGGTGTCATGAAGTAGAGTGTTTTATAATGTAAGGGTGTAGTAACCTAGAGTATCTTATAATGTAAGGGTGTAGTAACCTAGAGTGTCTTATAATGTAAGGGTGTAGTAACCTAGAGTGTCTTATAATGTAAGGGTGTAGTAACCTAGAGTATCTTATAATGAAAGGGTGTAGTAACCTAGAGTGTCTTATAATGTAAGGGTGTAGTAACCTAGAGTGTCTTATAATGTAAGGGTGTAGAAACCTAGAGTATCTTATAATGTAAGGGTGTAGTAACCTAGAGTATCTTATAATGTAAGGGTGTAGTAACCTAGGGTGTCTTATGATGTAAAGGTGTAGTAACCTAGGGTGTCTTATAATGTAAGGGTGTGTTAACCTAGGGTGTCTTATGATGTAAAGGTGTAGTAACTTAGGGTGTCTTATAATGTAAGGGTGTAGTAACCTAGGGTCTTATAATGTAAGGGTGTAGTAACCTAGGGTGTCTTATAATGTAAGGGTGTAGTAACCTAGGGTGTCTTATAATGTAAGGGTGTTATGAAGTAGGGTGTCTCATTTAATGGCTCTCAAGAGGTATACACTGTCTGAAAATGTGGTGCTGCTCAAAATGGTCAGTTTGTGCCCGTATTAATACTACTATGAGCATCAATGATGACCAATGGTCAGCATAAATACAATTTCTATTAGCATCAATGATGAACAATAGTCAGCAAAAATACTATTTCTATTAGCATCAATGATGACCAATGGTCAGCATAAATACAATTTCTATTAGCATCAATGATGAACAATAGTCAGCAAAAATATTATTTCTATTAGCATCAATGATGACCAATGGTCAGCATAAATACAATTTCTATTAGCATCAATGATGACCAATAGTCAGCAAAAATACTATTTCTATTAGCATCAATGATGACCAATGGTCACCATTCACTACTATTACAATTATCATCAATGAGGACCAATGGTCAGCTTACACTACTATTACAATTAGCATCAATGAGGACCAATGGTCAGCATACACTACTATTACAATTAGCATCAATGAGGACCAATGGTCAGCATACACTACTATTACAATTAGCAGCAATGGGGACCATAGGTCTAATTAGACTACTACTTGTATCGACTACTTTAAAAATGTGCTACTTTGCCCAATTGCCCAAATATCATGCAATAAAACACCAATAGACATTGTCTTGTGTAGAACAGAACTATTCAGCCCTGTACCTAATAAATCATCTTATATTTGTGTTTAACATACTATCGCCAGAGTGAGGAACCAAAAAAAAAGGTGTATAAATTAGGGCTGTGGAAATAAACGATTAATTTCTCGATTCATATTTTAAAATTGCATCGGTTGAATATCGAAGAAAATAAAAATTTGATTAAAAAATTAATGAAATTTTGTATCATATTTAAAAAAAAAAAATATTAAAAAATAATTGATCAAAAATATGTTAGCCCAGATCACAAGATCTGAATCGCTGAGGAACAAAGTACATCAGTACATAGCAGTAAAAAACCCCAACTCTTTGACGTTATTATTTAAGTGTCATTTTGTTGACACGTGTCATTTTGTCAACAATTGTCATATTGTCAATACGTGTCATATTGTCAACACTTGTCATATTGTCAACATTTGTCATATTGTCAACACTTGTCATATTGTCAACATTTGTCATATTGTCAACACTTGTCATATTGTCAACACTTGTCATATTGTCAACACTTGTCATATTGTTTACACGTGTCATTTTGTCAACACTTGTTATATTGTTAACACTTGTCATATTGACAACACTTGTCATATTGTCAACACTTGTCATATTGTCAACACTTGTCATATTGTTAACACTTGTCATATTGTCAACATTTGTCATATTGTCAACACTTGTCATATTGTCAACACTTGTCATATTGTCAATACGTGTCATATTGTTAACACTTGTCATATTGTCAACACTTGTCATATTGTCAACACTTGTCATATTGTCAAAACTTGTCATATTGTCAACATTTGTCATATTGTCAACACTTGTCATATTGTCAAAACTTGTCATATTTTTAAAACTTGTCAAAACTTGTCATATTGTCAACACTTGTCATATTGTCAAAACTTGTCATATTGTCAACACTTGTCATATTGTCAACACTTGTCATATTGTCAAAACTTGTCATATTGTCAACACTTGTCATATTGTTAACACTTGTCATATTGTCAACACTTGTCATATTGTCAAAACTTGTCATATTGTCAACATTTATCAAATTGGACTTGTGTGTGTGCTAAAGGAAAAATAAGTGTGTGATTGTAGGAAGCCTTTATGCCAGTTCTATGTTGGTGTGCGTATAAGAAACGCTTTGTGTCTAGGGATCGGATTAAGGTAAATTTAAAAAATGATGTAAGAACATTGCGTGTGTATATGTATTGGGTGTGTGTGTAGGTAGTGGGGGCGTGTAGGTAGTGGGGGCATGTAGGGGATGGGGGCGTGTAGGTAGTG
>MUZC01004585.1:330668-346118 GCA_002072015.1 Radix auricularia | reverse complement strand
CCTGTAACTGATGTAAGTTACTTGTAACTAATGTAAGTTGCCTGTAACTGATGTAAGTTACTTGTAACTGATGTAAGTTGCCTGTAACTGATGAAAGTTACTTGTAACTGATGTAAGTTGCCTGTAACTGATGTAAGTTGCCTGTAACTGATGTAAGTTGCCTGTAGCTGATGTAGTTTTCCGTGTTGTCATAAACCAATCATTCCACCAACAATATTCCCTGAAAGGTTCTTTGATCGACGTGCAAAGTAACAAAACTCATGTGCAAAGTAACAAAACTCATGTGCAAAGTAACAAAACTCATGTGCAAAGTAACAAAACTCATGTGCAAAGTTGCAAAGGATTCATCTTTTGCAATATTTAACAAAATTTGCCGCGAAGTAGTTTTAAACTGCAGCAAGGCGTCTGTCAGACATCTGAGCGCCCACGCAGCCGTGCCGCTTAAAGAGAACATTGACCATCAATGTACTAAAGTACCGGTAATCTTGAGAAGAAAAAGAAATACAAAACTTACACGAAGTTGTCAGCAGGAAGCCAACAAAAGGGGGTCAAAATCAATCAGTAAGTGGGGGTCAAAATCAATCAGTAAGTGGGGGTCAAAATCAATCAGTAAGTGGGGGTCAAAATCAATCAGTAAGTGGGGGGTCAAAATAGATCAGTAAGTGGGGGTCAAAATAGATCAGTAAGTGAGGGTCATAATCAAGCTCTCTTTTAATGTTGAGTGAGTGTGGTGGGAGAGTATTTACAAAAATACAACTACTACATTACTACTAGTCTATATTATTATTATTATTATTATTATTAAATTTTGTAAACATGCACGGCAACTTATTTTAATATTTTATTATATTTTAGATCTAAATGTTATTTAATCCAAGATGTTGTGATTAGTGTTTGTGCTGGATTGTTGCGATTTATTTTTGCGATTGTTTATTGTAATTGATTGTTATTATTGGTGTTGTATTTGATTGTTGTAATTAGCGTTGTAATTGATTGGTGTGATTGGTGTTGTAATTGATTGTTGTGATTGAATGTTGTGATTGATTGTTATGATTGATTGTTATGATTGATTGTTGTGATTGATTGTTGTGATTGATTGTTGTGATTGGCGTTGTGATTGATTGTTATGATTGATTGTTATGATTGATTGTTATGATTGATTGTTGTAATTGATTGTTATGACTGATTGTTGTGATTGATTGTTATGATTGATTGTTATGATTGATTGTTATGATTGATTGTTATGATTGATTGTTATGATTGATTGTTGTGATTGATTGTTATGATTGATTGTTATGATTGATTGTTATGATTGATTGTTGTGATTGATTGTTGTGATTGATTGTTATGATTGATTGTTGTGATTGATTGTTATAATTGATTGTTATGATTGATTGTTATGATTGATTGTTGTGATTGATTGTTGTGATTGATTGTTATGATTGATTGTTATGATTGATTGTTATGATTGATTGTTGTGATTGATTGTTATGATTGATTGTTGTGATTAATTGTTGTAATTGACTGTTGTGATTGATTGTTGTAATTGATTGTTGTGATTGATTGTTGTGATTGATTGTTGTGATTGATTGTTGTGATTGGCGTTGTGATTGATTGTTGTAATTGATTGTTGTGATTGATTGTTATGATTGAATGTTGTGATTAATTGTTGTAATTGATTGTTGTGATTGATTGTTGTAATTGATTGTTGTGATTGATTGTTGTGATTGATTGTTGTGATTGATTGTTGTGATTGATTGTTGTGATTAATTGTTGTAATTGATTGTTCTGATTGATTGTTGTAATTGATTGTTGTGATTGATTGTTGTGATTGATTGTTGTGATTGATTGTTATGATTGATTGTTATGATTGATTGTTATGATTGATTGTTGTGATTAATTGTTGTAATTGATTGTTGTAATTGATTGTTGTGATTGATTGTTGTGATTGATTGTTGTAATTGATTGTTGTAATTGATTGTTGTATTTGATTGTTATGATTGATTGTTGTGATTGATTGTTGTAATTGATTGTTGTAATTGATTGTTGTGATTAATTGTTGTGATTGATTGTTGTGATTGATTGTTGTTATTAATTGTTGTGATTGATTGTTGTGATTAATTGTTGTAATTGATTGTTGTGATTAATTGTTATGATTGATTGTTGTAATTGATAGTTGTGATTGATTGTTGTAATTGATTAATGTGATTAATTGTTGTAATTGATTGTTGTGATTGATTGTTGAGATCTCCATGTATTACAGGCAGATACATTTTGAAAATATGTTGAATTGTTTACGGTATATGAGTCTCACGGTCCTGTCCCGGTCCATAAAATATGTTGAATTGTTTACGGTATATGAGTCACGGTCCTGTCCCGGTCCATAAAATATGTTGAATTGTTTACGGTATATGAGTCTCACGGTCCTGTCCCGGTCCATGTGCGGCGACTGCGGGTGGGGGAGGTGGGGGCACAGTCCTGCTGCACACGTCCGGTCATCTGAGGACGGCCCGTGTGACCGGCAGCTCTAACAACCGGCGTGAAATTACGGCTGAAGAAACCTGCACTGACCTCCCACGTGACCTCTTCTGTCAACACTAATCACAGAGATTGTGGGGCGGTGGTGGTGGGGCTGGTGAATGGTGGAGACGATTGGGTAGAGGGGTGACGAAGGGGGATGGGGGGAGTCCTAAGTAGTAAATATCTGTGTGTGTATTTGGTTGAAATGTAAGCATGCCATACTTACTCTCGTGTTAAAGAGGGTTCATTTAGTCTTTAACACAGGAGTAAGTATGGCGTCCATCAAATGTTGTATATAATTTACCTTACTAAGCCATCCATCAAATGCTGTATATACCACAGCTCACTAAGCCGTCCATCAAATGTTGTATATACCACAGCTCACTAAGCCGTCCATTAAATGTTGCATATACCACAGCTCATTAAGCCGACCTTCAAATGTTGTATATACTACACCATTATTGTAGCAGCAATCAACTTCATGCAGACGATTATCTTATTGTGAGTTTCCGGTGGAAGTTGTAACAAGGGGGGACAATTAAGTGTATACTTGCATCATCATAGATCATAACTGGTTCAAGCTCCAGGCACTTAGAATATTTTTTAAGTAAAGAAGAGGTGGGGTGGGCGGAGCAGGGGCGGATTAAGACTGCATGGGGCCCCTGGCTGCAATTTAAACGGGGGCCCTATCCAACCAGAGTTCCTTTAAATAAAATGATTGCAAGCAGCTAATATAAGACTGTAAGTAAATAGTCCATTGGTTCCTTGTTCATGCTTTGTATGTACTATGGGAAAAGCCTTCCCAGCCAAAAATATTATTCGTGAAAAAAAAAAAAACGAACACGAAGAAATAACTGTTGGAAGTGTTGGCCGGTATTCTAAAATTGAGTGTAAGAAGACAAATAAAAAAGCTTAGGCAGAGAGAACAGATGTCATTGATTTGTCTTTCACCAACATGTGTAGTTTGAGCGGTGCAATAAAAGGACATTAAGTAATCATCATAATTTAAAAGCCAAACAAAAGCAAGAGAATAAAAAAATAACTTTTTTTTTTACTTTGTATTAAATTGAAAATGTGTATAGGCTGTAAAAAAAAATTAGCGGACACATTTAGCATCAGATAGATAAGGCTGAAGTCTGTGTTTCGACGTCAAGTAGAGAAAAAACAACAACAACTTGAAAATAACATTGCCCCCGAGAACATTGCTACCTCAGTTTAGCAGCTGCACATCTTACTCCACAACCTCTGGAATAAACGAGGCTTTCGAAACGTATATTCAATGTTCATGCAGTCAAAAGTGAGATGTTTCGATATAAAAAAAATTACGACGTCAAATGTCGAGCCTTTAAGAGTTATATAGAGTTAATACAGCCAGTTCAAAGTTTAGCTTATTGTACTCCATTCATTGTAGAAATGTTTTAAAAGAACGATGTAATAGCTGATCAGGGTAGCGTGATAAAACGCTATTGACCCGTGTCCTATTCGACGTGTCCAGTTTTATGACTGTTCACACATTTCATTTCAACTTGTGCCTTGCCAGCAATGACCGAGCAAAATAAACAGAACAACATGCCGTCAGGTGATTTCTTTATCTCTATGAGCGGACTTCATGACTCGTATAACACATTCAACAACAAGTTATTTAAAATTAAAACATATTGCACGATCAACGGTTCTCACATTCTAAATAAATATTTATCTGAGCATTACAAACGTTAAAACTCACAGTGTAGTCATCAGAAACATTTTTATTTTATTTTATAGTTGTATGAAAACTAAAGAAGTTTATAAAGATACGTCCATTAAATTTCTTCATAAATCAAAAGTCTATTAAAGATCCTCAAACTGGTGAATCTATTTTTTTTAACATCTATCGATAATTCGATGAGTTTAGAGGGTTGAAATAGTTGTGACCATTACTAAATACTGCTAACAACAAGCAACCATCTTGATATCTACCCAACACATCGAGTTCTATTTGTTACACATGCAATGTTAAAATTTCGTGCATTTATCTGAAATACGATTCTAATTGAAATACAAACGTACAAATATCATCGTCATCACCATCTTCATCATCATCTTCATCAGGCGCCAGCTCTGGACCCGACAACGATGATCATAACTTTCCGTTTCCATCGGTTGTTAGCTATAACCAGGAGGTCCTCATTGTTTACTAAATTTTTAGCTATTACCAGGAAGTCCCCATTGTTTACTATATTGTTAGCTATAACCAGGAGGTCCTCATTGTTTACTATATTGTTAGCTTTAACCAGGAAGTCCTCATTGTTTACTATATTGTTAGCTGTTACCAGGAGGTCCTCAATGTTTACTATATTGTTAGCTGTTACCAGGAGGTCCTCATTGTTTACTATATTGTTAGCTGTTACCAGGAAGTCCCCATTGTTTACTATATTGTTAGCTATTACCAGGAGGTCCTCATTGTTTACTATATTGTTAGCTATAACAAGGAAGTACCCATTGTTTACTATATTGTTAGCTATTACCAGGAAGTCCTCATTGTTTACTATATTGTTAGCTATAACAAGGAAGTACCCATTGTTTACTATATTGTTAGCTATTACCAGGAGGTCCTCATTGTTTACTATATTGTTAGCTGTTACCAGGAGGTCCTCATTGTTTACTATTTTGTTAGTTGTCCATTCGTTAAGGCTCTCCACGTATGTTGTACTCTGTCTTCCTCTGTCTCTCATACCACATATCCTCCCACATAAAGCTTTTCTTTATATTCCATTCTCCCGGTAGATGTGTCTTCGGGATTTCATTTGTTTTTTTCTTTATTGTTATAATAAATAATCTTGAGACAGTTGCCGTTGTTATAACATCTGTACAAATATAAACAACTCAAATACATATATATCATATGTAAACACAAGCCACAAAATACAATAAATATATACTATACATAAACAAAAGCCACACAAAGACCACCAGCACCAGACCCTCAACTCTTTCAGTCCCCCACATGCCGACCTTGACCCCAAAGGTCGAGGTTAACTAGGAAATTATGTGGAGGTGTGCACACCTATCAGCCTCGTCACTGGGCAACAACTGGACTTGGTGGACATTATCAAAGGGCAGGGCGGAGGTCGGTGGGAGCAGAGGGACTTTTATCTTTTCACGCACGGTTGAAGGGCGGGAAAGGCTTAAATGAAAGGGAGGCGACCGTCTGCACTTCAGACATCGACAGGCGGAATGTAGTGTCAACGTCTAGTCTATATGAGATGGTGACTGATAATATTAGTTGGTAAATTGGGCGTCGGGTTGGGAATGATGGTTGGTGGTTGGGTTGTGATTGAGGGTTGTGATTGAGGGTTGGGTTTCGGGTTGTGATTGAAGATTGGTGGTTGGGTTGTGATTAAGGGTTGGTGGTTGGGTTGTAATTGAGGGTTGGGTTTCGGGTTGTGATTGAGGGTTGGGTTTCGGGTTGTAATTGAGGGTTGGGTTTCGGGTTGTGATTGAGAGCTGGTGGTTTGGTTGTGATTGAAGATTGGTGGTTGGGTTGAAATTATTCCACACAAAAAATGCATAGCTACCATTCAACAGACATATAGCCCCGATGACATAGTCATGTCTCCATTTCCCTGGAATAAAAAAAAAATCGGAAATTCTTTGTTGGAAAATTGCGTTCAAATACTCATTCGAGTTTTTATTACTTGTTTTATTTTAAAGAGTAGTTTGTTTTGTTGCTTAGAAAAAAAAAGTTCCCCCAGTTTCTTGGTACTACACACACTAACTTCTTCCTTGTCCACCCATTTTGTTCATATTTCTGCCTCGTCCCCACCTCGTGATGGATTACCACCTAATGTTTAGAATCCATTTCATTGAGATTTTAAAGACATTTTTTGTGTCTTCCATAAATCACGCAACTGTTAGTGGTTGGTGGTGTCCATTTAAATAACAATTGAAGACTTCTGTCGCTTGAGAACACTCCTGGCCGTGGTCTGTTTGGGGGATAAGGGATGAGGTGCGATGGGTGAGGTGCGAGGGGTGAGGTGCGAGGGGTCGACTCCTGGCAAGAGATGTCGCTGAAGCGAATCACCTGCATATGATGTATGGTTTTTTGAAGTGCTCAGAGAGGTTTTTATTGGGGAAAAAAGTTGATTTTTGTTTCTTTGGTGTTCATTGTGTGTGTGTGTGTGGGGGGGTATTGGTGTTGAGAGGTACGTAATTTATTAACCAGCATCTCCGAGACGGTAACAAAAGTCTAAATAACAGTAGAGTCATGAGGGGGAAAAATTGGAATTTAACTAGTGAAGGATTCATTTTTGATCGGGTACAAACCTACAAAGTTTTACAAGTGATGAAGGTGTGTGTGTGTTTGTGTGTGTGTGCGTGTGTGTTTGTGTATGTGTGTGTGTGCGTGGGGGGTAATCTTTGAAACATTTTATGCTTTTATTTATTTTTTCCATTTCTTCTGTGAGTCATTTTATTCTCTATATATATTTATACTCTATTGTCATTGTGTGTTTGTGGACGTTAAGTTGTTAAAAAAAAATAAGACACAATTTATGTGGCCAATGTAGGAATTGAAAGCCGATATATACATAGATAGATTGAGAGTGTGAGGGAGGGGGAGGGAGAGAGAAGGGGGAGAGAGAGAGGGTGAGAAAGAGAGGGTGAGAGAGAAAATGAGAGAGGGAGAGAGAGAGGGAGGGGAGAGTGAGGAGGAGAGAGAGGGAGGGGAGAGTGACGAGGAGAGAGAGGGAGGGGAGAGAGAGGAGGAGAGAGAGGGAGAGAGAGAAGGGGAGAGATAGAGGGAGAGAGAGGGATGGGAGAGAGAAGGGTAGAGAGAGGGAGAAAGGGGGAGAAATAGAGGGAGGGAGAGGGAAGGGGATGGAGGGGGAGAGGGAGAGATAGAGTAAGAGAGAGGGAGGGGAGAGAGAAGGGAAGAGAGAAGGGGAGAGAGGGGAAGAGAGAGGGAGAGAGAGAAGGGGTAGAGAGGGGAGAGGGAGAGAGATAGAGTGAGAGAGAGGGAGGGGAGAGATAAGGGGGAGAGAGGGGAAGAGAGAGGGATAGAGATTAGGCGGAGAGAGGGGGAGAGATAGAGGGAGAGAGAGGGGAAGAGAGAGGGGGAGAGAGATAGAGGGAGAGAGAGAGAGGATTAAATATCTCTTAAATTTCTTAAAGCTCAATTTTTATAGGTAAGCTCTCCGTGCTACAAAAAGTTCATTCCACGTCACATATGTATATTTATATTGTCTACAGACACACATCATGCTAAGGAGTCGAAACCCTGGAAGACGGGGCTACAGTTACCAATAATAGTTTTTCATCTTGTGTTCCAATATTGCCAACAGCTGACTAGCAAAGCTGTCCAGTTTAAAATGTTAGCAAATACCAAACATACGTTTTTAATTTAAATTTAGACGGCAATTCTGTCAATCAATATTTTTTCATGTCTGTATTAAAGGTCATTGCCTTTTTTTCCATTGTAATTATTTAGTCCATAATTTTTTGTGGACTAACGCCTGCTGGTTGGTTACAACCTCTAAAGCCATTATTACAACCTCTAAAGCCATTGTTACAACCTCTAAAGCCATTGTTACAACCTCTAAAGCCATTGTTACAACCTATAAAGCCATTGTTACAACCTCTAAAGCCATTGTTACAACCTCTAAAGCCATTGTTACAACCTCTAAAGCCATTGTTACTAGCACATACAATTAAACAGGTGACACATATTGTCTGACAGCTGACACCTATTGTGTGACAGCTGACACCTTTTGTCTGACAGCTGACACCTATTGTCTGACAGCTGACACTTATTGTCTGACAACTGACACATATTGTCTGACAGCTGACACTTATTTTATGAAAGCTGACACATATTGTTTGACACCTGACTCATATTGTCTGACAGCTGACGCCTCTTGTCTGACAGCTGACACTTATTGTATGACAGCTGACACATATTGTATGACAGCTGACACATATTGTTTGACACCTGACACATATTGTCTGACACCTGACACATGTTGTATGACAGCTGACACATATTGTATGACAGATGACACATATTGTCTGACACCTGACACATATAGTATGACAGCTGACAAATATTTATGACAGCTGAAACCTATTGTATGACACCTGACACGTATTGTTTGACAGCTGACACATATTGTATGACAGCTGACACATATTGTCTAGTTCAGAGATATCATTGCCATATCTCCACGTGCGTGGCTCTAAGGCAGGCTCATCTTATAATTATAATCCTAATGTTTGTATTTCTAATGTTAATGCCATTATCTTAATCTCAATGGTCGGTAGGGATTAGCTGCCCGCGACCTGTGAACGAGTTTATCTCAGTCTTATTATTGGCGAGGGCTTTTAATGTTCATGTCTACTGCCATTAGTCCACGTGTTGTTTTTTTTTTACTGTCAGGTGTGTCGGCTACATCTACCTGTGATATGAACTATATTTCCTCCCTCCCTCTCTATCACTCTCTTTTTTCCTCTTGTTTTTCTTTCTCTCTTTTTCAGCGTCATTGATACTGACGATTTCTCATTAAAACCAACACTTCTCCCCTTTTAACTTAACTTTCTCTCAACCTCTCTGTATCTCTCACCATCTCTGTATCTCACATCTCTTTCTCTCACCATCTCTGTAGCTCATCTCTTTCTCTCACCATCTCTGTAGCTCATCTCTTTCTCTCACCATCTCTGTAGCTCATCTCTTTCTCTCACCATCTCTGTATCTCACATCTATTTCTCTCACGATCACTGTATCTCACATCTATTTCTCTCACCATCTATGTAGCTCACATCTATTTCTCTCACCATCTCTGTATCTCACATCTATTTCTCTCACCATCTCTGTATCTCACATGTATTTCTCTCACCATCTCTGTATCTCACATCTATTTCTCTCACCATCTCTGTATCTCACATCTCTTTCTCTCCCCCTCGCTATATCTCACATATCTTTCTCTCACTATCTCTGTATCTCACATCTCTTTCTCTCCTCCTTGCTATATCTCACATCTCTTTCTCTCCCCCTTGCTATATCTCACATCTCTTTCTCTCCCCCTTGCTATATCTCACATCTCTTTCTCTCACCATCTCTATATCTCACATCTCTTTCTCTCACCATCTCTATATCTCACATCTCTTTCTCTCACCATCTCTATATCTCATATCTCTTTGTCTCATCATCTTTGTATCTCACATCTCTTTCTCTCCCCCTCGCTGTATCTCACATCACTTTCTCTCACCATCTCTATATCTCACATCTCTTTCTCTCAATTTCTCTGTATCTCACATCTCTTTCTCTCATCATCTCTGTATCTCACATCTCCCTTTGTCTGTCTCTATTCCTCGTACACACTTCATCCCAATAAACGTTCCCACACAATTGTTGTGCCGAGGGTATACGACAAGACGGATCGTTGCCGTCAACGGTAATTTGGTCAAACACTTGCAGACGCGCGTGCATAACATTAAACCAGCACCTGGCAGATGTACCCTATTGTTTGACTGCCCACTGCTAGACCAGTCCTTAGCCATAGAGAAAGCCCGGAAAGAGACGTAACGCTGCACATGAGCTATTTTTGAACATCTTTTATTGCCGTTAGATGAACTTTAATCCCTCCCCTCTCCCCCCACCTCTCACCTATTTATTACCCTAAAAAGCCCTTGTCTGTCCTCGTCATTTCCATCATTTTGTACTTCGATACCTTACCCCAGTGCTTCTCAAGCTGTTCAGAGGACGTTCTGGTGGTTGTTGTTAACATAAGGATTCGTGCGGAACAGTCGGATCTTTTACAGTGATTGTCGGGTACAGGGCGCCCGCCAATTGGAGGAGCGCCACCTGAAACCAGACAAATTGCCATAAAAGACATACACATGATATTGAACTTTGTTTTATTGTCAGTTTAAGTTGTTGTATGAAACTAGACCTCGTAGCTACTGTACATAACATGTTGTAGACCCCGTAGCTACTGTACATAACATGTATGAAACTAGACCTCTTAGCTACTGTACATAACATGTATGAAACTAGACCTCTTAGCTACTGTACATAACATGTATGAAACTAGACCTCGTAGCTACTGTACATAAAATGTTGTATGAAACTAGACCTCGTAGCTACTGTACATAACATGTATGAAACTAGACCTCGTAGCTACTGTACATAACATGTATGAAACTAGACCTCGTAGCTACCTTGCATAAATAAGACACGATCTGGGCAATAAGATAAACAAACATGGCTTCTTTTCACCCCTTGCCTCAGCCTCGCCTCCGAACTGTAATAACAAATCACTACAAACATACGAGTAGTTTTATTCTCATCTATATTTACCTAGGTCTTTATAGATTTGTATTGTTACAGTTAGATAAATATATGGCTATTCTTTTCAATTGTATTGCTATCTAAACCTCTACCCATTGGTCTTTCTTGGCTATTTAATTAACCTCCTATAGATTCTGTGTCGGATTCTCTAACTTAACCGATCAATTTTTCAAACCCTTATGACGTCACATTGTACATAGTCACTACTCAGCCACAGAAACACTCAATAACATTAGGACAATAGAAACACTATAACACACACCAACAGACACACACTTTGTTTAATTCTATGCCGCTTTTTGTGATATAACATATATTACCTATACATACATATTACCTGTAAAATACATGTAATATTTTCGACGGCATCTCAAGTCGACCCAATTATATGGATTTATTTTTTCCGTTTATTTAAAAGCCACGCACTAAATTCTAAATTGTCTGAATTCAAGTTTTATTCCAAATTAACGTCTGCCAAGTGCATTCCCAATAATTGAATTTTAATCACCCGGGCTGTAAAACACGTCGGTTATTAATGCCCTTGGTTTAAGGGCGTTTTTATTGATATGACCCGGTCGTCTGCCCAACACTTGACTCCAAAGTCCGGTGTAAAATAATCCCATTACCGAGGGCAAAAATTAAAGACCTAAACAATTTAAATACGCGACGAGTATAGTTTTTCCGGACAAGTTTTCTTCTTTTTAATAGGAATGATAGACTTCTGAGCTGTTTTAGCCGTGGATAGAGATCTGATTGCGTTTTTCTTTCCTTTCATTCTGAAAGGCTCACATATATCTTTACCAATAAAAGCCATGACTGCAACGGACAGCCTCACTAATAAAAGCCACGACTGCCACAGACAGCCTTACTAATAAAAGTCATGACTGCCACAGACAGTCTCACTAATAAAAGCCATGTCTGCACGGACAGCCTTGCTAATAAAAGCCATGACTGCCACAGACAGCATCACTTATAAAAGCCACGACTGCCACAGACAGCCTTACTAATAAAAACCATGAAAGTAACTGACCGCAACATTAATAAAAACAATTTTTTCATGGCTATTTATATTTAACAAACCTAACACGGCCATTTCTTTTTCTTCTCTTATTATGATTTTGTGCGCATATTATTAAAAATTTCTTGATGAACATATTATTTTGTCTGGACATTATTAATAAATCTTTGATTAACATGCTCACTTGTTTTTGGACATTTTTATTTTGAATTTAACTCTAAAGAGTATCTGAAATATTTTGCATAATGTCCCAAAGGAGACTTTGGTAAACAAAAATAATTGATGGTTGACTTCACATCGATTTGATCATTTCGCGGTTAAGTTTGCACATAAAGTTAGTGGTGTTCGACCTTTCTCACAGCACCCTCTAGCGGACAGCATGTCGCCCGCGGGCCGCAGTTTCCCAACATTTGCTTAAATAAGTGTGTTTATTTATATACATCTAAATCAAATATATTTGTTTTAAATAATCGTATAATAGTCAAATTAAATGAGTGTCTCCGTGTCTAAGAAGAAAAAGAAAAAAATGAACTTAATAAATAATCTCTTTGTATATCTGAATTTTACAGAATCAAAGAACATGTCTAAAATATGATGATAAAATTAACATTTAATAACCATATGTGTTTTTAAATATACGCCCGTATTTAGTTTCTGAATTTTTGTGGTCAATATGATAATATACTAAGAACCCTTGACACACCAGATTAAAATTATTGACTTCAGATATCATCGACTAAAAAGAGATACATGACTTTGCTGTCTCAGCGGTGATCCACATAAAACAAAAAAGCCCTCGTCGTCGTCTCGGTCTCAAACTGTCTGGGAATACATGGAGTTTAATATCTAATGTTTGATGCAACGCCCTCGGGGCATCGGTGGACGATAAAACAAATAGAGCAGACGACAACGAGACATCCCGCAGAGAATGTTAAGAGTTTTGCGGCCAGCATCTATCTAGAAAATCTATTATCTAATGAGAGGGTGAGGGGATGTGGAATGACAAAAAAAAAAAAAAAAAAAAAAAAACTACAACAACAAGAAAGCAACAACATCAAAGGTGAAATTAATATCGGTAAAAATTAGTCTGGTCGTATTAGGGAAACCATTTTCTTTGTGTGACATCCTTCTAACACGCTCAACTCATTCCGGCCGGATTGCAGACGATAAACGGTATTAACATTTCCGATGGGTTTCCATGAAAACTTGATGAGTTTTGGAAACGAAAGAAAACAGAAATGTTAGAGAGGAAGAAGAGATGTTGTGGTGGGGGGACGGGGGAGACGGAGAAGTTTTAGTAATAGAAACAAAAAGCTCCAGAAAAATGAGGAATTAATGCTTGCCCCCCTTTGGCTTCTGTCAGGGACTGGGATAATACACATTAATTCAGACATTGATTTTGAGCCCCGAGGAATTTTGATTCCTGATTACTTTTGTAAAGAAGTAAATTGGCTATTACATTCGGATGGTAATTGGTAATCAACAATACTGTGGGGACGATAGGAGAAGAAACGTGGGGGTGGCGGGGGGGGGGGAATCGTCTGAGACAGATTGTGTCAATAGATGTAGGTGTGTTTGTGAGGGAGACACTGGACAAACTTGATACATTCCTCGAGATGGATAATGGATCAACAAGAAAGGTGTTTACATATTTGTCATGATGGATGATGGATCAACAAGAAAGGTGTTTACATATTTGTCATGATGGATGAACAAGAGATGTGTTTACATATTTGTCATGATGGATGATGGATGAACAAGAGAGGTGTTTACACATTTGTCATGATGGATGATGGATGAACAAGAGATGTGTTTACATATTTGTCATGATGGATGAACGAGAGAGGTGTGTACATATTTGTCATGATGGATGATGGATCAACAAGAGATGTGTTTACATATTTGTCATGAGGGATCAACAAGAGAGGTGTGTACATATTTGTCATGATGGATGATGGATCAACAAGAGATGTGTTTATATATTTGTCATGATGGATCAACAAGAGAGGTGTTTACATATTTGTCATGATGGATGAACGAGAGAGGTGTTTACATATTTGTCATGATGGATGATGGATCAACAAGAGAGGTGTTTACATATTTGTCATGATGGATGATGGATCAACAAGAGAGGTGTTTACAGAGGCGTCACTAGGGTTGGTGTCACCCGGGGCGGAAGCTCATGGTGTCACCCGGGGCGGTAGCTCATGGTGTCACCCCCTCATGATTTAATCCATAGAACTCCTCCGTGTTTTCCAGTGCCAAATAACGGGAATATATAGAATTTTATGGTCTGGTGTCACCCCTCTGATGGTGTCTGATGGCCCGCCCCCTCCGCACCCCCCTAGTGACGCCACTGGGTGTTTACATATTTGTCATGATGGATGATGGATCAACAAGAGAGGTGTTTACATATTAGTCATGATGGATGATGGATCAACGAGAGAGGTGTTTACATATTTGTCATGATGGATGATGGATCAACGAGAGAGGTGTTTACATATTTGTCATGATGGATGATGGATGAACAAGAGAGGTGTTTACATATTTGTCATGATGGATGATGGATCAACAAGAGAGGTGTTTACATATTTGTCATGATGGATAATGGATGAACAAGAGAGGTGTTTACATATTTGTCATGATGGATGATGGATGAACAAGAGAGGTGTTTACATTTTTGACACGATGGATGGACAGAGGATATGTTTACAATTTTGTCGGGATGAAGAGACAGGAGATGTGACATGTGATGTGACATGTGATGTGACAGGTGATGTGACAGGTGATGTGACAGGAGATGTGACAGGTGATGTGACGGGTGATGTGACAGGAGATGTGACAGGTGATGTGACAGGAGATGTAACAGGAGATGTGAGACAATCGACTTAGGGAATTACAGGTCAAGTGTTAAAACTTCGTACACGATGGATCGACAGAATGTGTGATGTACACATGTCAGGGTGAATAGAATAATAAGTATTTAAAAATTTGACGTGTTAGGTTGAAAGAAGTAAACAAAATGAGGGGTAGGACTGCAATCAGGCTTATAAAAAATTAAATGGAAAAGACGTAAACAAGGTCAGGGTTGGCCTGATCCATATAATAGGTTGAAAGGAGTATGTAAATAAGTATAAAAACATTTGACGTGTTAGGTTGAAAGAAGTATGCAAATAAATAAATATCAAATAAATATGATCAAGTGACAACTGCATGGAGCCCGATGTGTTGTGTGAAATAAGTGCTAGGAGGAGGCGTCATGGAAAATGGGGAAGAGACACTCGTAGAAATAGTAAGAGAAGGAAAAGGCAGAGAGGGAGAGTGAGAGAGAGAGAGAGAGGGAGGAGAGTGAGAGAGAGAGAGAGGGGGAGAGTGGGAGAGGAAGCCAGAGAATCATAGAGAAAAATTGAGAATGAGATAAAATACGGGGAAAACGATAGTGAAAGGTGTGATAGTGATAAGGGAAAAAACGAGCCAATTAAACAAGAATATAACACATGTCATTTGATGACAAGAATATAACACATGTCATTTGATGACAAGAATATAACACAACATGTCATTTGATGACAAGAATATAACACAACAA
>MUZC01004585.1:305483-326843 GCA_002072015.1 Radix auricularia | reverse complement strand
TCATTTGATGACAAGAATATAACACAACATAACATTTGATGACAAGAATATAACACAACATATCATTTGATGACAAGAATATAACACAACATGTCATTTGATGACAAGAATATAACACAACATAACATTTGATGAAAAAATTATAACACAACATATCATTTCTCTCCGAACTTTGACCACATTCTCCCTCTCTCTCCCCTGTCACCAAGCTTTGCCCACATTTTTCCTCTCTCTCCCCTGTCTCCAAGCTTTGACCACATTTTTCCTCTCTCCCCTGTCACCAAGCTTTGACCACATTTTTCCTCTCTCTCCCCTGTCACCAAGCTTTGCCCACATTTTTCCTCTCTCTCCCCTGTCTCCAAACTTTGACCACATTTTTCCTCTCTCTCCCCTGTCACCAAACTTTGACCACATTCTCCCTCTCTCTCCCCTGTCACCAAGTTTTGCCCACATTTTTCCTCTCTCTCCCCTGTCTCCAAACTTTGACCACATTTTTCCTCTCTCTCCCCTGTCTCCAAACTTTGACCACCCTTTTCCCTTGCCACCCGTACCCAGCCAGTGAAACTCTCTATTTTCTCGCCAACCAGCCTAACTTTTGACAACCTAAACCGCTTTAGTCAACCTATGATGTCACTATCTTAAATCAACTTAGTTTCAACCCCCCCCCCCCGCCTCCGCCCCTATTGCGATCAATCTTTATCACATTCACCGACTCCCTTTTCGACCTTGGCGCCCCATCCCCACCCCACCTATTTCCAACAAACAATTCACTGAATGAACTGTTAGAATTCTTTGGGAAACTGTACAATGGGCCAAACATCAATTGCTCTTTAGAGAACCGCCGCTAATTACAAATTGAAAAATCTAACTTTAAACGATGGAGGTTAATTATCGAGTTAAAGAAATCTTTTTGAAGACGTAATAGGTATTTTTGTCCCCCCCCTTTGTTTGCCGCCGACGGACTGCTCTGGAACAAAGGAAACAAAGGGGGACAACCAGGATATCCCTGGAACCAATGTTCCGGCGAGTGGGAATCTTTAATTCAGGAGTTTATTTTTTTTAAATTTAATTTCAGGAGTTCATTTTCTTGATGGGTGAATTCTCTTGGGTGAATTAATTACTTGGGAAACATAGGGGACGAAATCAAAGGGTTCTTCTATGTAGACAAATGAGAATCCGGAGTTAATGTTATTGGTTATCTACCGGGGATATTCTAGGCTGAAATAAAGGAATTTATGTTGACGTTTCTGTTAGTATGTTCTTATGTATAACTGTATAACAGACGCGTCTTCTCTACAGAAGTGTATTGGATCGAATAGTGATCAACGGAAATACAAGCTCCACTTTTTTTTATGTTAATCTACATAAAATGTAAAATAGATTTGTCCTGGAGTTCTGACATTGTAGTTTTAAATTCCCATGTTACAATTGGTCTACACACGATAGATATGTCCTTGAGTTCCCATGTTACAATTGGTCTACACACGATAGATATGTCCTTGAGTTCCCATGTTACATTGGTCTACACACGATAGTTATGTCCTTGAGTTCCCATGTTACATTGGTCTACACACGCTAGATATGTCCTTGAGTTCCCATGTTACAATTGGTCTACACACGATAGTTATGTCCTTGAGTTCCCATGTTACAATTGGTCTACACACGATAGATATGTCCTTGAGTTCCCATGTTACAATTGGTCTACACACGATAGATATGTCCTTGAGTTCCCATGTTGCAATTGGTCTACACACGATAGATATGTCCTTCAGTTCCCATGTTACAATTGGTCTACACACGATAGTTATGTCCTTGAGTTCCCATGTTACAATTGGTCTACACACGATAGATATGTCCTTGAGTTCCCATGTTACATTGGTCTACAAACGATAGATATGGCCTTGAGTTCCCATGTTACATTGGTCTACACACGATAGATATGTCCTTGAGTTCCCATGTTACATTGGTCTACACACGATAGTTATGTCCTTGAGTTCCCATATTACAATTGGTCTACACACGATAGTTATGTCCTTGAGTTCCCATGTTACAATTGGTCTACACACGATAGATATATCCTTGAGTTCCCATGTTACAATTGGTCTACACACGATAGATATGTCCTTGAGTTCCCATGTTACAATTGGTCTACACACGATAGATATGTCCTTGAGTTCCCATGTTACATTGGTCTACACACGATAGATATGTCCTTGAGTTCCCATGTTACATTGGTCTACACACGATAGTTATGTCCTTGAGCTCCCATGTTACAATTGGTCTACACACGATAGTTATGTCCTTGCGTTCCCAATGTTACAATTGGTCTACACACGATATTTATGTCCTTGAGTTCCCATGTTACACTTATCTACACACGATAGTTATGTCCTTGAGTTCCCATGTTACATTGGTCTACACACGATAGTTATGTCGTTGAGTTCACATGTTACAATTGGTCTACACACGATAGATATGTCCTTGAGTTCCCATGTTACATTGGTCTACACACGATAGATAAGTCCTTGAGTTCCCATGTTACAATTGGTCTACACACGATAGATATGTCCTTGAGTTCCCATGTTACAATTGCTCTACATACGGTAGATATGTCCTTGAGTTCACATGTTACATTGGTCTACACACGATAGATATGTCCTTGAGTTCCCATGTTACGTTGGTCTATACACGATAGTTATGTCCTTGAGTTCCCATGTTACATTGGTCTACACACGATAGATATGTCCTTGAGTTCCCATGTTACAATTGGTCTACACACGATAGTTATGTCCTTGAGTTCCCATGTTACAATTGGTCTTCACACGATAGATATGTCCTTGAGTTCCCATGTTACATTGGTCTACACACGATAGTTATGTCTTTGAGTTCCCATGTTACATTGGTCTACACAAGTTAGATATGTCCTTGAGTTCCCATGTTACAATTGGTCTACACACGATAGTTATGTCCTTGAGTTCCCATGTTACAATTGGTCTACATACGGTAGATATGTCCTTGACTTCCCATGTTACATTGGTCTACACACGATAGATATGTCCTTGAGTTCCCATGTTACATTGGTCTATACACGATAGTTATGTCCTTGAGTTCCCATGTTACATTGGTCTACACACGATAGATATGTCCTTGAGTTCGCATGTTACATTGGTCTACACACGATATTTATGTCCTTGAGTTCCCATGTTACATTGGTCTACACACGATAGATATGTCCTTGAGTTCCCATGTTACATTGGTCTACACACGATAGATATGTCCTTGAGTTCCCATGTTACAAAATGTCTACACACGATAGATATGTCCTTGAGTTCCCATGTTACAATTGGTCTACACACGATTGATATGTCCTTGAGTTCCCATGTTACATTGGTCTACACACGATAGTTATGTCCTTGAGTTCCCATGTTACATTGGTCTACACAAGTTAGATATGTCCTTGAGTTCCCATGTTACAATTGGTCTACATACGGCACACATGTCAACTGATCCAATACTTTTTTGATCTATTTCGTACACTGTGATATTCTTTAGGTTTGTTAATATTAATACTTTATCCCCTTTAAGTGGTCTGTTTATACAGGTGGGAGTGGGTCAGTAGGTGGTGTTGTATAATACAGGTGGGAGTGGGTCAGTAGGTGATGTTGTATAATACAGGTGTGAGTGGGTCAGTAGGTGATGTTGTATAATGCAGGTGGTAGTGGGTCAGTAAGTGGTGTTGTATAATACAGGTGGGAGTGGGTCAGTAGGTGGTGTTGTATAATACAGGTGTGAGTGGGTCAGTAGGTGGTGTTGTATAATACAGGTGGGAGTGGGTCAGTAGGTGATGTTGTATAATGCAGGTGGTAGTGGGTCAGTAAGTGGTGTTGTATAATACAGGTGGTAGTGGGTCAGTAGGTGGTGTTGTATAATACAGGTGGGAGTGGGTCAGTAGGTGGTGTTGTATAATACAGGTGTGAGTGGGTCAGTAAGTGGTGTTGTATAATACAGGTGGGAGTGGGTCAGTAGGTGATGTTGTATAATACAGGTGTGAGTGGGTCAGTAAGTGGTGTTGTATAATACAGGTGTGAGTGGGTCAGTAAGTGGTGTTGTATAATACAGGTGGGAGTGGGTCAGTAGGTGGTGTTGTATAATACAGGTGTGAGTGGGTCAGTAAGTGGTGTTGTATAATGCAGGTGGGAGTGGGTCAGTAGGTGGTGTTGTATAATACACGTTGAGAAAGGAGGGGCAAGCGTTCATGTATCTGGTTAATTTGTTTAGAGATAATATACGATTGACCTCATTGACCTATTTACGCATTTTTTGTTGTCATATTTAGTTTTCTCACAATTAATTGCATTTCCACTAAGGAAGTTTTTCTTTTTTTCCCCCTTCTTTTACATGGACATTTTAAACTTTGCATAAAGTTAATTTCAAAACGAAGTCACCTCGACTTTTCAAAATCTCTCTACCCCCCCCCCCCACACACACACCCCCCCCACACACCACCTTATTTTAAACTGAAAGAATTCCTCCCATAATTGTTAGCCGCGACAAAAGGCTTTGAGATAAAGTCATTAACTACTCTAATGACAAAGGCGACCTACAGGGGTCGTACCAACGTATGAAAGGCTTTACCCAGTCGTGTTCCAACAACCAGTTAAGTATTTATTACTTAATGTCGGCTCACAGATTGTTTTTTATGGCCGGTCTAATAAGTCGATCTAATGTGCACCAGGGGTCGCTATTATGATGGTGGGATGAGTTAAGTCCTCTTTTCTTCGAGTGATCGCCCGCATATGTCGATACTCGGCGTAGGTGTACTCCTGGCCCCATTATTTAGATCGCATAATTTATAATCAAATTTAAGCGTTGTCAACAATTTCTTGGACCCGTTCTTGTATGTATTTTTCTTCAAGGGTTCTAGCGTTAGCAGTCGTCCCAGGCTCCAAATATAAATCGAGGTACCTCTGCACTCGCGCGATGTTTCAAAACATTAATTAATTTTTGCAAATGATCAAAATAAAAAATTAACTAAAGAAGTTTGAAAAATTATGTAAGATTAAAAAAAATATGATCAACTAAGGTAATAAGGGAAAATTATTGTCAGGTTTGTGAGATATTGTCCGAAGGGATGACATGGGCAGGTCGACGGGATATTACAAACCGCGGGTCATATCAGGCCCATCGTCTCGGTTTATTCATTGGACTAGGTGGCTACTAAATTAATTTAATCAAAACATTTTCCTACTGACTGAGGTTCCAAGCAAGTCAACATCTCCGCCCTTGTCGACCAAACATAAATAAAAGACGCTAAAATTCATGTTGTAATTGAATTTTGTCGATTTTTTAAAATTCCTGCCATAATTTTTTTTTTATAATTTGAAAATTAAATTAAATGATAAGCCAATCTGGTAAAGGATTTTTATAATGATTTATCCACTAAGGGTTATTGACAAGGGTTTGTTGATTAAGTTTACTTGATAACTGGTACCTTATATTAATTTTTTTTTTTGGTGAAAATTGGCTCGCGAGTTTTTTCAAGAAATTCATTTATTTAATATTAGATGTTATTTCTTGTTTCTCTGCATGAGTGAAAGAAAAAAGGAAAAATACCCCTGTATTCGTTGAATTGAGTTGTTAATAATGATTATCTAACTGTAAACCTCTGTCTGCCACCCCTTGACTTATTTGAACAGAGGCAAAGATGAAAAACTGACAGACATCTCTAAGTGGGTTTAGAGTATTTCATTGGATCCTTTTGGGCTTTGATGTTTTCTACTTTTGTGTAGATCTATAAACATTTATCTCAGTTGAATTGTGAAACTTTTTAGTTTTTCTGACAATGTCGATTTTGTTCATGACATTGAACCTCAGCAAGATGTCATTTTCTTATTGCTCTTAGATGAAAACGATGTGATTCAGTATTTTTAAAAAAATTAATTTTTTAATTAAGTTTTTTATGTTCGTTTTATTAAAAGAGTCCCTTAATCTAATATCATTTGATTTGATTGTATTATATATAGACACACGAACCCGCCAAAATTGATTACACATTAAATCAAAATCTTAAATGCTTGAAGCAAAATAACTAGGGGAACAAAATAAAGATATTCTTATCAATTAAAAGCTTTACTTTTAGTGAGTTTTTACTGGAGCTGCGGAAATTAACGATTAATTTCTCGATTAATCGTTAACATTTTAAGGATTAAATTATTTTTTTAAAACAAATAACTGACCCATCACATACAAATTATTGGAAGTCAAAAAGTAAGAAAACAGTAGTAAAAAAATAGTTGCCGATAAAAAATAAATTTCCTGACGATTACACAAACATTTTGTTTTTAAACTATTGACTGACGGGAATGTTCAAAATATTGTTAAAGTTTGCCTACCATAGTTCTAGCACTTCGTCTACTTATCAAACCAAATAAAAAGCGTATTAAGCTAATGGCAGTCATGGAGTCAGACTCAGAGACAGAAAATGAGGAGAGCTCTCCTGAAGAATTTCTGCGTTACAAAATGGAGATGAAAGTCCCTGAATACATTAACCCTCTAAAATGGTGAACAATTAATGAACACCGATAACGAAAAATGTCATTCCTTCCCAAGACCGTTTTGTGCATATCAGTAGCCTCGTTTCTTGTGAATGATTGTTCAGCTGGGTTATCTTTAGACCTGCTCATCACTTGAACCAAATAATGTCGACACACTTGTCTTTTTGTGTAGTTGGTAAAAATATGAAATATAAAGGAGATATTCCATTGTTATTGATATTTTCAACAAGAACGTTTAATAAGTGTTACTTACGACATCGTAAATTTAATTTGTTTGCTTTAAGCGAAAATAACGATTGATTAATCGTTACTCAAAAGTTAACTATTAAATTTAGATTAATCGTTAACAGCCCTATTGGCCTATTTGGTGTGAGAGGGAGTCTCCGTTAACCACGATGTATAAAGTCTGTCAACCTACTCGAGACGGCGTTGGTTGGATGCGGTTGAGAAAGATCTGCAGCTGCTGGGACTCAGGTTGGAGGTATGATCATTGAAACCTCCCACAACTCGCCAATAGATTGTATTGGTAAGTTCGTTCAGTGAAACCACTCACCGACACACTAATAGATTGTATTGGTAAGTTCGTTCAGTGAAACCTCTCACCGACTCACTAATAGATTGTATTGGTAAGTTCGTTCAGTGAAACCCGCCACCGACTCACTAATAGATTGTATTGGTAAGTTCGTTCATTGAAACCTCCCTCAACTCCCCAATAGATTGTATTGGTAAGTTCTTCAGTCCGCCACCGACGCTTCAATAATTTGTAGTGGTAAGTTCGTTCATTGAAACCCGCCACCCACTCATCAATACCTTCTAGTGGTAAGTTCGTTCATTGAAACCCGTCACCGACGCATCAATACCCCTTAGTGGTAAGTTCGTTCATTGAAAACCGCCACCCACTCATCAATACCTTGTAGTGGAAGTATATTCCTTGAAACCTGCGAACGACTCACTTATACCTTTTGTAATTCCCTGGACAATATGACGTCATAAACTCCAACTGCCCAGCGGCGTCGTCCACCCCGCGTAACGAGCACCACTAACACCACCTTGAAATTCCCCCCATCCCCCGTCCCACGACAACACCATCAACAACAATAAGACTAATGGAAATTTCTCCCAATTTCTCGCACGCGACACCCGCAGCAAATCTCATTGGCCAGAAGTTGGCGCTTGTCATGTTCTCACAAATACCGCGGCCCGTTCTCTCTCAGGTCCGAGATGAATGCCTTAATTTTCCCTAACTCATTTTTCTGTCGGTCTACTCCGCGCCCCACCCCCTCGTCCTCTCCTCGCGCAAGATGCAAGACTGTCACAATTCCCTTATTAATGTCGCATAACAACGTTAATCTTCAATGCCTCATATTTATGCAAATGCCCAAGCAAGAAAGTATTCGTTTATGCAGAGGGGGCCCACCAGGATCAATATGCATTAGGGCTCCAATGGGTTCGTCAATCAGCCGATATTTCCTCAATAATTCGAGGCACTAACAAGTTTTTCCTACAAGCCTCTTCCAGTTTCTTCTCCCATTCTAACGGTATTTTCTTGTGGGTTATTGCGGATATATTCCAACTTTTTGGGAACTTGTAAGACTCGCTTGCTCACGTGGCTTTACCTGAGTATGTTATCGTCTACTTTGTTTTTCATCTTGTGGATTCATTCCTCCCTCACCCCCCCTCCAAAGATTTCATGGTAAACAAAAAGAACATGTAATGGACTTGATGTTCTATTTGATCGATAGTTTCTAGATATTTCTTTTACTGGTGCACAATGTCATCTCGCGCCAACCCTACAATGTCATCTCGCGCCAACCCTACAATGTCATCTTCATCTCGCGCCAACCCTACAATGTCATCTCGCGCCAACCCTACAATGTCATCTCGCGCCAACCCTACAATGTCATCTCGCGCCAACACTTCAATGTCATCTCGCGCCAACCCTACAATGTCATCTCACGCCAACCCTACAATGTTATCTCGCGCCAACCCTACAATGTCACCTCGCGCCAACACTACAATGTCATCTCGCGCCAACATTATAATGTCATCTCATGCCAAAATTACAATGTCATCTGGCGCCAACACTACAATGTCATCTCGCGCCAACACTACAATGTCATCTCGCGCAAACACTACAATGTCATCTCGCGCCAACACTACAATGTCATCTCACGCCAAAACTACAATGTCATCTCGCGCCAACATTATAATGTCATCTCATGCCAAAATTACAACGTCATCTGGCGCCAACACTACAATGTCATCTCAAACCAACATTACAATGTCATCTCGCGCCAAAACTACAATGTCATCTCAAACCAACACTACAATGTCATCTCAAACCAACATTACAATGTCATCTGGCGCCAACACTTCAATGTCATCTCAAACCAACACTACAATGTCATCTCGCGCCAACATTACAATGTCATCTCGCGCAACATTACAATGTCATCTCGCGCCAACACTACAATAACACCTCGCGCCAACATTACAATGTCATCTCCCGCCAACTCTACAATGTCACGTACTTGTTGAATACACGCTGATTACATTAGACGCAAGCAGAATAATGTTCTCTCGGGAGTTAGATGTAAGAGGTACACAACTTGATAACGCGGAACGTTTTAAGATATTATTTTGAAAAAAAAAAACTAATTATAACTATTTTTACTTCTTCCATGCCTCCCATCAATAATAAAAAAAAAAATTAAAAAAAAAAACAACACAACAACAACAAAAACTTTCTATTCAATTGGTTTTGTGCAAACTATTTTCTTACTAAACTTTCTGATTAAAGAATTTAAGTGAATGGCTTATGGTTAAACATTTTTCAATAATCTACATGGCACATATGTAACAGTTACTGTGATTCTGGTAAATATTCCTCTGTAAATTATCAAGAAATTTACTTAGTACATGAATATTCAGGTAAATTTAATTATAAATAAAACCGTAAAAAACAAGTTTTTTTAAAATCTGGATCCTTTATATTATACGAGGCATAACTATAAAGATGTTCATTATAACACGCAGGGCAAAACAATCCAAAAGTACACAATTCTAGTCATGTTTAAATTATTTTAATATAATGCGCACCCAACGTGAATATATTTTTTAAAGTATTGTCAAAATAATGCGCACCTTATTGCGCGACAGGAAAGGTTGTTGAACAGAATACGCACCACGACACTCTATCTCAAATATTAACCTGATACATAGAGATAAATAAAATAATTTTAAACTCAATAATTCAATCACAGTACATTCGATTTATCTGATTTTTGACCTTATTTTTGTAATCGGCACGAGTCTGCCTGCAAAATTTCAGCTCGCTAGCTTAGGAGGAAATGGGTTAAAACTTGATCCAAAGTTTTTTCGGCACGCACGGCTCAGAAAGCACCAGTTAATATAAAGGATTTAAAAATGCAAGACAAGACATAGACATGGATAATTGTAAGACGCGGGAATCTTCTCTATAGAATAAGCTTATATAATATATAAGATGAAAAATGGCTACAAAAATCAATTGAAGTGAGAAAAATACGCCGGTATGGGAAATGTATGTGCATGCTTTGTTGAAGCAACTTCAAAGTGAACGCTACGCCTAAATTGAATGACTTCATAAAAATTGTTTTAAAATATATAAAGCTTGCATGTTCAGTATTGTATAGGCACGCAGATAACAGAATGTGGGAGACACTTTCAATTTTCAGTGTCCCGTGAAATCTAAGATTTGTTAAATCCGTGTTGTCATAGTTTGGTTGTATTTGTCATTGGGTGTATGTGGTATATATTTTTATTGTAGAGCTGTCGCAATTTGGCTTGTTAATGAGGTTTACAAATGTCACGTGGGAAAAATGAATGGTTGAAAGGAGATCACGTGACGAAAGTAAGGCATTCCTAGAAGGCACAAGTAGTTGAGAGTGGAGGTAGCCGCTAGAGAAGTTTTTGAGTTGTGTCACTGACAAGTTTTATTTTGTAGAAAGTGTACATACGTCTAGTTGCTGCATTACATTTATTTGTGTTTACCGAGGACTTCAATCTTATTATTGGGAGTGAGAGATTGTTGTTAATTAACGCCCACAAGAGAGAGCGGGGTCAAACCAACCACGTTACATCACATACCAAAGACAAATCCCCGACACACTAACGTCAGCAAAAAATTATTTCCACGACAGGATTCAAGGTTTCTACAACCACAGCTGAAATTACATGAAAAGGTTGTCAGATTGGCAAAATATTCATGAATAGGTGGTCAGATTGGCCAAAGATTTATAAATAGGTGATCAGATTTAACAAAGATTCATAAATAGGTGGCCAGATTGGCCAAAGATTCTGATATAGGTCGTCAGATTGGCCAAAGATTCATAAATAGGTGGTCAGATTGGCCAAATATTCATAAATAGGTGGTCAGATTGGCCAAAGATTCTGATATAGGTCGTCAGATTGGCCAAAGATTGATAAATAGGTGGTCATATTGGCCAAATATTCATAAATAGGTGGTCAGATTGGCCAAATATTCATAAATAGGTGGTCAGATTGGCCAAAGATACATAAATAGTTGGTCAGATTGGCCAAAGATTCTGATATAGGTCGTCAGATTGGCCAAAGATTCATAAATAGGTGGTCAGTTTGGCCAAAGATTGATAAATAGGTGGTCAGATTGGCCATAGATTGATGAATACGTGGTCACATTGGCCAAAGATTGAAAAATAGGTGGTCAGATTGGCCAAAGATTGATCAAAAAGGTGGCAAGATTGGCCAAAGATTCATAAATAGGTGGTCAGATTGGCCAAAGATTCATAAATAGGGGGTCAGATTGGCCAAAGATCCTGATATAGGTCGTCAGATTGGCCAAAGATTGAAAAATATGTGGTCAGATTGGCCAAAGATTCATAAATAGGTGGTCAGATTGGCCAAAGATTCAAACATAGGTAGTCAAATTGGCCAAAGATTGATAAATAGGTTGTTAGATTGGCCAAATATTCTTAAATAGCTGGTCAGATTTGCCAAAGATCGATAAATAGATGATCAAATTGACCAAAGATTGATAAATAGGTGGCCAGATTGGAAAAATATTCATAAATAGGTGGTCAGATTGGCCAAAGATTCATAAATAGGTGGTCAGATTGGCCAAATATTCCTAAATAGGTTGTCAGATTAGCCAAAGATTCTGATATAGGTCGTCAGATTGGCCAAAGATTCATAAATAGGTGGTCAGATTGGCCAAATATTCGCAAATAGGTGGTCAGATTGGCCAAAGATTCTGATAAAGGTCGTCAGATTGGCAAAATATTCTTAGATAGGTGGTCAGATTGGCCAAAGATTGATAAATAGGTGGTCAGATTGGCCAAAGATTCATAAATAGGTGGTCAGATTGGCCAAAGATTCATAAATAGGTGGTCAGATTGGCCAAAGATTAATTAATAGGTGGTCAGATTGGCCAAAGATTTATAAATAGGTGGTTAGACTGTCCTGATTGATATTTGTTTTTTGTGGTTTAAAAATGTTATTAATATACCAGCAGATCATCAATAAAACCATTTACCGCAGATCCGGAGCTTAAACTGAACGATGCCTTCAGAAAAAAGTTTTAGTCCGTTCAAATGAATATATATAAAATATATATATTAAGATTAGCTAAATTAAATCAAATAGTTTTATCTGACAGCTAAGGACTGTTCAGTCACTGGTAGGTCGTACAAGTTTTTTTCCGTCACTTGTAGGTCGTACAAGTTTTGTTCAGTCACTTGTAGGTCGTACAAGTTTTGTTCCCTCACTTGTAGGTCGTACAAGTTTTGTTCAGTCACTTGTAGGTCGTACAATTTTTTTTCCGTCACTTCTAGGTCGTACAAGTTTTGTTCACTCACTTGTAGGTCGTACAAGTTTTGTTCAGTCACTTGTGAGTCGTACAAGTTTTGTTCCCTCACTTGTAGGTCCAAAGTTGTACCTCCACACCCAGGAAGCTTCCCTCCACGATAAACTGTATGGTGGACTGTGCCTATTGACAGCCACAGCGCAATACATCACGGATATAGGGCTTATGGTATAAATCCTCCTTAAAAAAGACTTTGAGAACGCAGAAGAAGAAGTACAAGTTTTGTTCAGTCACTGGTAGGTCGTACAATTTTTGTTCAGTCACTGGTAGGTCGTACAAGTTTTGTTCAGTCACTGGTAGGTCGTACAAGTTTTGTTCAGTCACTTGTAGGTCGTACAAGTTTTGTTCAGTCACTGGTAGGTCGTACAAGTTTTGTTCAGTCACTGGTAGGTCGTACAAGTTTTGTTCAGTCACTGGTAGGTCGTACAAGTTTTGTTTCTCGGGGAAGAGGATCACCTGTCTCCCCTAACTCTCTCTTTGATATTTGTTCTCTCTGTCTCCTGGTCTCATTCTGTCTGGACGAGTCATAAAATTGATTCAATTTTATGAATAATTACAGAATAATTAATATGCATTATTATACCAAAGCATTATTAAAATATTAGCATTACGATTTATTGCCAAATCAGGCAACTTAGATGACATTATTTATAATATAGACTTTTAAAAATAATTCACTTTAAGAAGATGATCTTCTTTAAAAATTGCTGTTCCTAAACAACATAATAAACATCCTATATATTTAAATAAAAGTAAGGATAATGATAAAATTATGTGTAAGTGCGTTGAAATTAGTAATCAATATAAGAGCACATTTCACATATATGCTATAATGTTAACCCTGATAGTAATGACCTCCATATCGAGGAATCAGATTAAACAAATGATGATATGTAATGGAGGCAAATTGTATTTCAAAATATCCTCTTAGTAACTTCAAAGTTTATATTTTCAATAGTGAAATTCTAGACGTTTGACAATAAACAACTTTGACTAATAAAGTAGCAGAGATCATTGCTGAATTCTTAACTATGAATTTGACTAAAGCTTGGAAACTACAATTGTTTTACTTAGGTCTTGACGTTTGCAATCCTCTTCTGGAATCAGAATTGTCGGAGTGGACTCAGTCCTCGGAACAAACATCGCTGCACAAGTTCTTGGAATAAAAGTAAGTAGTCTCAGTGGTACCTCTAGGGGTTGCAGTGGGGGCGGGGCGCTTCAGGTGACAACATCAGGGGGGGGCACCAAAATGTAAAATTCTGTATATGCCCGTTATTTGGCACTGGAAAACTCGGAGGAGTTCTGTGGGTTAAGTCGTTACGGGGTGACACCATGAGCTATCGCCCCTGTGACACCAACCCTAGTGACGCCCCTCAGTAGTCTATCACAGGGTGATTGAGTCAGACTTGCTGCGTCACTGATACATGGCATATTTGCTCCACCATTAAGAGGGTGCATAATTCAAATAGATCTGTTACCTTAACTGGTTATGGAATCAGTATTTCTTCTATAAATTCAGGCCAACTTTCCATTTTGTCACAACAAAAGCAGAGACAACATCGTGTGATGTTTGAGGGTAAAGAATGTTGGAATAAAAGGGACATCACTCAATCACACAGGCGATGACGTCAAGGAGATACGTAAAATAGTTAACCGAGAATGAAGCGAGAAAATATTTTGATGATGAAATGAAACAAAAGACGTTTCATTAGA
The DNA here is from genome assembly GCA_002072015.1 of Radix auricularia. Taxonomy (NCBI): domain Eukaryota; kingdom Metazoa; phylum Mollusca; class Gastropoda; family Lymnaeidae; genus Radix; species Radix auricularia. The sequence goes on along the minus strand of MUZC01004585.1, from coordinate 312,695 downwards.
TATGGACGCAGCGTATTATATACATCATATATATCATTTTAAAAACCTCTCAGATAAGTTTCAATAGCCATGCAGGTAACCTACCCTCCTCACAACTGTAATTCGGTAATATCTTAAGGGTAATGACCCTACCAATTTTTGTATGTGCCTTAGATAATCACATACGTCCAATCCATCCACATAAGCGTCCTTATGTTATGTTGTTTAAAAAATTTTAAAAATTCAAAGGTACAAAATAATTTTTTTAGACACGTGGCTTACACCTACCGTATTTCATTTTAAAATGTTACTTTATTTATTTTTTTTTTATTTCTTCAGGTCATCGTGTTATAAAAGAAAAAAATGTAATTTTGCAGGGTTTTCAATTCCTCTCAGTAAATTTGCAGTAATTTAAATGACAGAACCATGAGACGTGGAAGATAATTATAATTACAGATCTGCACGAACAACTATCCGACGACTACAACAAAAAGCGATTTTTTTTTAAACTTCGTGCCAGAAGAAATCATCTCCAGGCCTGAATTTACCATATTTTAGAGGATGTTGCTGAGGGATGACTGGATGGTGAAGTGGAGTGAGGTCGTTGTTGTTAATTATAAGGTGGAAAGGGGTGTTGGTGGATAGAATGGGGGTGGGGGTTCAAGCCAGTATCGATTATTGTTCCGGTAAATATTATTCAGTTTTTAAAAAAAGCCATCTTTTTATGACGCCTGGTCCTGATTTCAAGTTTCCTTGATGACGAGCGCAGGGTTTGAATAATTGCCATTGTGGACGAAGGTGGTTGGAGGGCTGATATCGGAGTTACCAAATGTTTTTAGGTAGTGAACAGTAACGGGAGAGGCAATTACTGACACTTTTTATTTTTAAAGAGGACCCCAGGTTCTTCTCAACTTATATCTCATACTACACTTGTCCCCACCATCCAATACAAATGGTTTCACCCAACCCAGCTAAAGGCGGTCGTAACTACCGTGGTAGCAGCTGTATCTGCGGGGCCAGGTCGTGTTGTGATGTCTGCTGGACTTAGCAAAGTTATCAGCACTGACAGACAGTCATACATGAAAAGATTGTAGTAAAATAAAAGAAGATAATCTCTATTCAGGTATTTTAGGATGATCGTTTTGACTTGCTTCTGTTTTCTAAAGTCACATGCTGTGTACAGATTAGTTTCAACGTGTAATACACGATTAAAAACATGAATTCAAACACTTCTTAAAGCAACTACAAAAACTTAAACAGGACAAAATGTATAACAACGGACTAGCATGCCAGAGAAACATTTTTAAAAAAAATACTTCAGCGGTAATGAAACTAAACAAATCTGAACAAATTATGAGAAGAATTCTCTAGGTGACGTGTCCGCCGGTCTCATTGTCGATCTGTGACCGCACAGCAATTCAAAAACCAACCACAATACACCGACGACACCTGTTCAAAATGAGATTCACAAGGGTAACAAAGGCGCGTAACCCTCTACTTTGATATAATACATTTGTGGTGCATTGTGAACTCTTTGCAGACAAGGGAGCCAACAAATTATGCCAAAATATTTCTGATAAAGTTATAAAGTTGGGTTGGGGGTGGGGTGAGACTTCTAAAGATTTCAGTTTTCTGTAACAGCCTCCCATCTCTTGTCTTGTAACATGAACCGTCGCAATATAAATCCCCTTTTCCTTTGGACCCAAATTAAAAAAAATTAAAAAGCAACAGCATATTATCTACAGACAATATTAATAGGTAATCTTTGCATTGTTAAAGGTAAACAAGGTTATATCTAAGGTAACTATGGATTTATTTAAGGTAACCACGGTTCTATTTGAGGTAACCATTTATTTATTTAAGGTATCATGGATTTATTTAAGATAGCCGTGGATTTATTTAAGGTAACCATTGATTGTGTAATATAACCGTTGATTTTCGTAAAGTACCGACTAGTTTGTGAAAACCAGACATTCGTCCGAAAGGTCATCTCCAATCTCTGGAAAGTAGCCACTCTCCTTTGTTTGGTAGCCACTCTTCTTTTTGAGGTATCAATTCTTATGTATAATATAACCAACCCCTGCCAATGGTAGCCATTATTCTGCAAATGGTAGCCATAATTCAGCTAATGGTTGCCAGTTTTCTTAATATGGTAACCTCCAATCTGTGTAATGTCTTCCTGATTTGACTGCGACTTCCCCGCCAATATTTTATTGAACCTATTATTCTCTGAGACAATTTGTCCAACAAGTCTATTAAACATGACTAATCTTTTTCATCAGCTTAATCACGTGCTTAACGTTTATTTCACACAAAAATAATGATTCCCTTTGTTTGGGTGCAGACAAAACAAATGACCGCCTTGATTCTCCAACAATGGTCCAATCAATACCAGTGGCCCAGTGGTATGTAACTAATTTTGTAAGGTTAAAAAATGGTGTGGATTGGGGGTGGGGTCGAAGCGATGTTAATAATAAGTGTCGATACTTATCGTTTACAGAATGAACGGATGGAGTTTACGAAAACTGTGAATCCTACATGAAATGTTGCCTAAAACTTATCCATCTAAAGATTGAAGTTATGCTGTGGTCGGGCCAGCAGGGCCAAATCCCAGTAAATCATGGCGGAGCTCACAAACTATGCTTTAAATCTGATCAAATATAGAAGGGAATGGTGAGCAAAAAACATCTTTTGAGAATCAGACATCCGCCTTAAAATCTCACGTTAATTTCTGATGACATGGCCTCAATATCAGACGTCCAAAAACCTGGACTTCATACACACGCTCAGTTCGGCCATGTGACCATATGACCAATGACATTATCTTCAACCGGATCTTTGGGTGCATCTATCTGTGAGACCGCCTGGTACAGAGACAATTATATAATTACCCAGACAGTTGTACGGTGAAAGACAATTACCTTTTGGCGAGTCAAAGTACAGGGGAGAGGGTTTTTTTTGAGTCATTACCCGGACGGTACGGTGTAGGTACCACGAAGACACGCGGTCCGGGTCAATACTTTGCTAATTTGCCGAGTATAAACGAGTTCTGTCTAAAGCAGTACGGAAAATGGGAAGCCATGCCATAAAAATCAAGCCTCATTTCCTCCCTCGGATGAACTGTTTAAAGGTATCTGGACATGGTGGCTCAGGCCGCTCGTTTCATGGGCGATGCTAACAGTGGCGTAGGGGGAGGGTGCTACGTCCCAACCAGTTAGTACTTTTTCCCAATAGAGGTCGCTGGTACTTTTAAATAATTATGATTATATTTTAATTAGTTTTTTTTTTTAACATAAGTGTATTCTGTCATCCATAGGTTCTATATATCCTCTTTCTGTCCTCTTAACTGTCTTAATGAAAAGTATCAACTCAATAGAATAGAAATTACATTTAAAACCATTTATATAGTTGTAGAAACTTGTACCAAACCATTAATAAAGATCTTGAAACAGCACAGAGATAAATATACGTCTCGGCTATAACATACACATTAATTCTCAAGTCCTCATAAAGTGGCATAGCGAGGGATGGACGACAAATGCACCGGGGGCGATACTTTGTTAAGGGTGGCGAATTCCTCGTTAGTTAATGTACAAAAAAATAAGAAGAGCTTTTTATCTAAATGAAAGAAAAGCCGATGGAGAAGTTAGTAAAAGAAATGGAACAGCTATTAATATATATCTATTATATAATGCGCTAAGGCGCATTTCCGTCCGTTAGTCAGTGTGTGTGTGTGTGTGTGTGTGTGTGTGTGTATGAATCCCCTATGTCCCGCAACTCTTGATTACTTTTTTAAAATTGAAAATATAGACAAAAAAAATCATAATGATTTTGGTTTTGAGATTAACAGAGCGTGTGGTTTAGCGCGCCGAAAAAAATGAAGTGGCGTCATGAAGCTTTTATTATATTAATTTATTTGATGTTACATTTTATGTTGATAATCCGAATGTGTGAATAAAATAAGCATGTGTGCGAGTGTGTTCATATGTATGTGTGTGTGTGACAGGCTGTGTGTGTGTGATTGTGTGTTTGTATTAGTTGTGAAATAGTAATTTATTTCATAGATTGCTAAAAGTGAAATTAAATATTGAAAAGACGTTAGCAGGTAATGGTGTATGCATAGTTAAAATTATGCACTGAATTATGAAAAATTCCGTTATTTTATGAACACAAGTATCTGCCGATGCGTTCTTCGTAGGTGCTTGATTAAAAGATAACGGGAAGTCATTGAATGTGACTTAAAAACTGTTAATGAGATTTTCAGAGATGGTTTTACTTTGTTTTTTATTTTAGAAGAAATGAGCCCTTGCGCATTAGTTGGACGATTACTCGCATGAATTGCCACAATGGAAAAAAAAAACAGTGAGAAGAACTTATAGTCGCTATTGAAATTGCATTATTTATAGTTATAATATGTAATTGGGTAAGATTGAGGATGATTGGCGCATATTTATTTTTAAAGGAAATGGAACCTTTCTAAAATTTTAAATTGTATTTTACAATAATAAAATCCCACGAAGATGGGTCGAACTAATTTCTTTGTGAAAAAATTATTTAATTGCAGACGAAATATCAATTTTACATTTTAATATAAGCTTTTATACATCTACGTATATAATCGGATGAAGTCAAATTTTATACGAGCTTATAACAAGTCAAAATTACAGAAAATGAAATTTCTTAATAGAAAAATCAACACGGAACCGCTTTTGAAGCATTTAACAAGTGATTTATAATAAAAACAATTGCAAATATTTTTAGGAGGAAGATGTATTTCTCTTAGGTGCTTACTTAATACAAGTAAGTGTTTTTGGTCGATTCCATTATAAACTGACATGAAGGAAATTCGTATTGAAAGTAAACGCTCAGGGACTTTGAATAATAAAATGGTACGTGTATAACCGTTTATACACTGTTGTTAGAGTGGGGTTAAATAGCGAATTGTAATTTTTATAAGGAGGGGCAACTGTGGCGATAAAAGATGTGTTTCCTGTACTTTGGTTCGTGGTTTAGGGATAATTGATAATGATTATAATAAATACCTTCTCGCCTACAAGGATACAACTTTATTGATCTAACAATTGATGACAACAAACAAGAATAGTGTAAAGTTAAACGAAATATAAGTTTATTTACACTATGTACATTGTATTGAGAAATAATCATTAATTGATATATATTAAAGTTATCAGACTTATTCGAAACTTACTCTGATTCTACACAATGAATTTTAAACTAATCCAAATCTCTCATAACTAAGTGCTAAAGAAAGCTTTTATCAATTCCCTATAACAATGATATCATCATTAGGCTTCTGCCCTTATACTAATGTTCAATGGTATGATACTTAAAGTTAAATCTTCGTGTCCTTGCGAGGCGCTATAGTTGATACTTCAGCTGATGTCCTTGAGGAGTAGTTCTGGTTCGTACTCGGTGGTGCTGAACCGCGGGTCAGGCTGATTCCACAGTTGGGTGACTGGGTGATTGCAGATGACTCTGTGGTGCTGGTCCTTTGGAGCAGGCTGACTCCACTGTTGAGTAACTGCAACGACCTTGTGGTGCTGATCCTTGGAACAGGCTGATCCCCTGTTGAGTGACGGTGTAAATAACTTCCTGCTGGACTTCACTGCATCAACACAAGATAAACTTCTTGAAGAGTTTGAATGTTCACTTATGTTTATAAGTGACTTCTGAAAACGAGGAGTTTTCAGGCTTCGATCAGCACGAGTGTACTCGTGGCTAATCGGCTTCGATCCTCACCTGGGAATGGCGGATCGGCATCAGCCGGTACGGGTATGTACACCGCTGGGTGTAGAAGGTCTATCCGGAGATAACCGTCTCTGGACTTGTTGGGTGGATGATCCTCAGGGCTTACCAGGGTGGTTTTGTCCTTTGCCTGATGGACACTGTTGCAATATTCTCATCTGGCACCGGTCGTAGGTGATGAATGAATCTTGGCTTTCCGGTAACCAGGGACCAGATTCTATAAAATAAGGTATACACTTTAGTAGTTTACCCGTATTTAACTATTAGGTGTCCCTCATTTGACATCCGAGCCTTCAGAGCAAGGTGTCAAACGGGAATCAAAGTATTCATAAGATAGTACAAGACAATGGTAAATAATACTTCAAATCATTATGATTAAGATCGTATATTACCCATTGTTAATAATAAAATAGCAATAATCTCAACGTTCATATATATGCCATTTATATGCATTACTGATGCACACATATTGAACAATAGTTAATCTTTTAATTGAGTTAATCCATTGACAAATGGAAACTGGTGTCGTATTGTATACAACGATAATAAAATACAGAATACCTAACGGCATTCTTATGGTTATTTAACGATTCAAATAAATTCAACAGATCATAACTGATTAAGCATTTAATTATTAAATTATTAATTTGGCATAGAATAATATTATGACAGTGTATTTAGTCGATAATTGAGGTCGTTCTTACTTTATCTGGATTTCGGAATGTTTGGTTCCTTGATGATTACAATCCGAGTAAATACAAATCAGTTGATTCCATCACCTCAATAGGACAATATGGAGAATGGTTCCTCGCTCACATTCCTTAGATGACGTGTTTCATTTAATTTGCGTTGATTGGATGATCAAACATCAACAGTTAATATGCGTATTCAACTATTCCGCCTCACCGCGCGAAATGGTGCGCCTTTAGAGATATTTCCTTTTCTTGTTTAGATGTTGCTGTGCAGTGAGGAATTGCGCGTTCATAAATTTCGTCACAGCAACTCTGTGAACTATTTGAAGGGTGCTTTTCATTTCTTGAAACATGAGTTTATAAAACTGCCGAACCCTGAGTGGCACTATTTCTTAGCCATTGATAATATCATTTTTGCAAAGATTAAGAAAACCAGCAGTGTAAAATTTTAAGCCCAAACCTTGCGATTCAACGTGTGTTTTTTTAAACAAATAGACAATATTCAAAAATCTCCCCAACCCTACACATCCCAGTCACATAAGTATCAAACACCTCAATAAAAATAAATGTAGCGAATTCGTCCTACATAAAGGTCATGCATAAACTGTAAAGGAATGGATGTTGTGGAATAATTGGTAGATGAAAGATAAAGCTTACGTTAAAAAAGACTTATTGCTAGAACAATGCAATATTATGGTACGTGCTTTGATTAAAACAGTAGAGTTGTCTATTGGTGCAAGTTTGCGTGTGTGTGTGGGGGGGGGGGGGGAGGGGG
>MUZC01004585.1:249839-267127 GCA_002072015.1 Radix auricularia | reverse complement strand
CAATGTCAGCCATTCAATGTCAGCCATCCAATGTCAGCCATCCAATGTCAGCCATCCAGTGTCAGCCATTCAGTGTCAGCCATTCAAAGTCAGCCATCCAATGTTAGCCATTCAATGTCAGCCATCCAATGTCAGCCATTCAATGTCAGCCATTCAGTGTCAGCCATTCAATGTCAGCCATTCAATGTCAGCCATTCAGTGTCAGCCACTCAGTGTCAGCCATTCAGTGTCATTCAATGTCAACTGAGAGGATGCTCGACATTCTTCATTTCAAGAAAACGTCCGGCTTTCGCTCGGACAAGCAGTATCCCCTTGACAACCAACTCATGTTACTGTGCAGCAACAGGCCAGGATAATTATTTCCAACCTCATCAAGCATTTTTTGAAACTGTGAGTCATTTAATGGTCGGGCAACAATAAAGTTGACTGCCCAAACCACCAGCGACATCACCTAACCAAACTGCTCACCACACATTTGAGCACAAATCGCCTCCTATTGTAGGATGCAATGAAAGCTTAGGATGCGTCTGTTTTCTTGCTCACAAAGAAGAGTGACAAATCACTGCATATTAAAACACTGCAGAACCCGTTCTCTCCATAAGGCAAATGTCTCTGTCTATTCCTGCTGAAAAGTACGATACTCATCGCCTTTCTTTCTTTTAGCCATCTTGTCAAAAAGGTTTCTAAAATTAATTAGCTTACAAGGCGATTAAAACGAACGTTTATTTTCTGATCCTACGGCTATCAGTTGTGCGGACCTTTTTACATATACACGCGTCATCCGCTTTTTTTGGAAATCAATATACATTAACCCACTTGAGCAATGTATTTTTGACACTTTTCCACAGAATTCTAAATCTCACTCCTAAAGTTACTAACCCGTAATCTTTATTATTGCATGTGTAATATAACGCATGAGAAGAAACATTTTTATTATAATATTTTTTTTTCTGCGAGCCAGATGCAGCCATCAAAAGAGCCATATATTGCTCGAGAACCATGGTTTCCCGACCCCTGATGTAGAGATTGGTGGTAAACAAGTATCTTGATGATACTAAATACAATCTGATTGTACCAGTAGACAAGAGCTAAATGTTGTACCGGTACACGAGAGTTAAATGTTGTACCGGTACACGATAGCTAAATGTTGTACCGGTACACGATAGCTAAATGTTGTACCAGTACACGAGAGTTAAATGTTGTACCAAAACATGAGAGTTAAATGTTGTACCAGAACATGAGAGTTAAATGTTGTACCAGAACATGAGAGTTAAATGTTGTACCAGTACATGATAGCTAAATGTTGTACCAGAACATGAGAGTTAAATGTTGTACCAGTACATGATAGCTAAATGTTGTACCAGTACCTGAGAGCTAAATATTTTACCAGTACATGAGAGTTACATGTTGTACCAGTACATGAGGTACATGTTGTACCAGTACACGAGAGCTAAATGTTTTACCAGTACATGAGAGCTAAATGTTGTACCAGTACACGATAGCTAAATGTTGTACCAGTACACGATAGCTAAATGTTGTACCAGTACACGATAGCTAAATGTTGTTCCAGTACACTATAGCTAAATGTTGTACCAGTACACGAGAGTTAAATGTTGTACCAGTACACGATAGCTAAATGTTGTACCAGTACACGAGAGTTAAATGTTGTACCAGTACACGATAGCTAAATGTTGTTCCAGTACACTATAGCTAAATGTTGTTCCAGTACACTATAGCTAAATGTTGTACCAGTACATGATAGCTAAATGTTGTACCAGTACACGATAGCTAAATGTTGTACCAGTACACGAGAGCTAAATGTTTTACCAGTACACAAGAGCTAAATGTTGTACCAGTACACGATAGCTAAATGTTGTACCAGTACATGAGAGCTAAATGTTGTACCAGTACACGATAGCTAAATGTTGTAACAGTACACGATAGCTAAATGTTGTACCAGTACACGAGAGCTAAATGTTGTACAAACTAAATTTGGATCCGGAACAATAGATCTTAATAAAGATACAAACGAGATCTCAATGCCATAAAATTTAATATTAATGGAGCAAACACAAATTTGAGATCTCAGGAACAAGTTTAGCGAAACAAAAGATGACATTCTTTGTGTTTATTAACAGCTTTAACGACACGAGATGAATTTAAGAAGATTTATGCTGAGCACTTTATTGTTATTACCACAATTAACTTAGGAGCAGTCCGTAAATGACGTCATGCGATTTTGGCCGATTTTTATCCTCCCACCCCCTTGTCAAGCGTCGTCACAAAAACTTAGACACCCCTACAATATGACTTCGCACATCTTTGCCCCCCCCCCTCACCGCCATAAGAGCTGTATTTCCTTATTGAAAAATAGCATGTTTTAAATCACTTTTTTTTTTGGTTTTTTTATATTTAAGTAAGTTTTTAGTGTTAGGCTGCACTCTAATATCGTAGCATGCGTGAAACCATTTAAAACGTCGTTAAACAAGTAAGACACTCTTACCCAAGATTCGTGATGTCATGTATGGACGGCCCCTTACATTTATTATCACAATCAACTTATTGTTATTATTTATTGCTACAATCAACTTATTGTTATTACAACAATCAGCTTTAAGTATCGATGATAAATTTAATACCAGGTCATCTTACACAACAAAGGGCATGTCATACAACAAAGGGCATCCTTTATAACAAAGGGCATATCTTAAAAGAAAGGGCAGATTATACAACAAAGAGCATATCATACAACAAAGTACATATCATACAACAAATGCAATATCATGCAACAAAGGGCATCTGATACAACAAAGGACATCTCATACAACAAATGCAATATCATGCAACAAAGGGCAACGGGGCAACGTCTACAACTAAAAGTCATATCATACACCTTATGACATCTTATACAACAAAGGGCATATCATACAACATATGACATCTTATACAACAAAGGGCATATCATGCAACAAAGGGCATCGTATACAACAAAGGGCATCTCATACAAGAAAGGGCATATCAAACAATACATGGCTCTCCATCCTATTCCCATACTTAGTCATACTAGGTACTATTTTATCGTATTTCATATGGCTAGTTTAGAATAGGGCAATCATATGGTAGGGTTAGTTTAGGATAGGGATTGTATGTGACATTGCTAGTTTAGGATAAGCATAGGCTATGGTAAATATAGAATTAGACAAGTTTAAGTTGAGACACAAATATTTGAATAAAATAATGACATTTCAAAGAACAAATGGCACTATTTTACTCACGTAATATTTGCATTGTCATTATACTATGACGTCAAGTAACTATCTTATGGATGGCCCAATGGATGGCCCAATGGATGGCCCAATTACTCTGGAAGTAACTGGTGACTCATAAAATCGAATTCTGATAAAATACTACATATGTAACATAGAATATGCATTGTGAAATAAGGCTACTATTGGACTTAGCAAACCTACAATAAATTCCCGTGCGTTTTATCTATAAACTAAATATGTAGCCTATAAACTCAAGTACGTAGTCAATAAACTGTCTAAGTACGTAGTCAATAAACTGTCTAAGTACGTAGTCAATAAACTGTCAAAGTATGTAGCCTATAAACTGTCTAAGTATGTAGCCTATAAACTGTCTAAGTATGTAGCCTATAAACTGTCTAAGTATGTAGCCTTTAAACTGTCTAAGTACGTAGTCAATAAACTGTCTAAGTACGTAGTCAATAAACTGTCAAAGTATGTAGCCTATAAACTGTCTAAGTATGTAGCCTATAAACTGTCTAAGTATGTAGCCTATTAACTGTCTAAGTATGTAGCCTATTAACTGTCTAAGTATGTCGCCTATAAACTGTCTAAGTATGTAGCCTATTAACTGTCTAAGTATATAACCTATTAACTGTCTTAGTACGTAGTCAATAAACTGTCTATGTAGTCAATAAACTAATAAACTGTCTACGTACGTAGTCAATAAACTTTTTAAGTACGTAGTCAATAAACTGTCTAAGTATGTAGTCAATAAACTGTCTAAGTATGTAGTCAATAAACTGTCTTTGTGACCTATTGAAACCCTCACTCATAAGCACAAGTCCCAAGTCATAAGTACCAAGACACAAGTCCCAAGTCATAAGTCCCAAGTCATAAGTCCCAAGTCATAAGTCCCAAATCCCACTATGTTGACTATTATGTTTTTATTTGTACAGAAGTCATGATGGCACCGTCCACCCGCCAGTTCGTCCTTGGCCTTGTGGTGGGCTTGTCAGTGGCGTTTCTCGTCTTCAGTTACGCCCAGGTCCATTTCCGTGATGACCAGCATCCCGTCGTTTTGTTGAGTGATGGCACCAAAGCTCCGGTCAGTCATGAAGAGTTTGACCGTCAGCTGGCCAACAAACCCCTACCTGATGTCAATCTTGACGTGGACCAACACATGCATCATGGTGAGTCAGTCCTCCAGGGGTGACTTGGTCCTCCAGAGGTGAGTCAGTCCTCCAGAGGTGAGTCAGTCCTCAGGTGAGTCAGTCCTCCAGAGGTGAGTCAGTCCTCCAGAGGTGAGTCAGTCCTCCAGAGGCGGAGACAGTAGGCCTCAATCTATGGAACTCTTTATCATTGTTTTACCCATGCTCTCTACCTCCACCACGATATAGTTCAAAGATCTGCCTCTGCTACATTAGTGGGCATGACTTTCATTGAAAGCCTAGAGCAGGGGTCTCCAAACTTTTCTGATGGGGGCCGCATTAACTGTCAATCAGCAGTTTAGGGGCCTACTACACACTAGTGGTCAAAATAAGAAAAAATCAAAACATAGATGTTCTTAATAATTAATTATATATTTAATAATATTATATTTATAATATTAATATTGTTGTCAAGGGCGCCGATGGCTTATTGGGCATTCTTCCGTCTCGCTAATCCTTCAATAATCAATTTATTCTGTATAACTTAGTATTTTCCCTATTCCTGAATCAGCCAGTTACGCTTCTGGAGGCTTTATGTATAAGTGACATTTGTTCGTTACAAAGGAATGATAGTTCCATATGTTTCCATTCAATTATTTTTTTGAGCACTCAAATCGTAGCATTTTATTATAGTTTTACTAACAGGTATGCAAGTAACTATTTAAATACAAAATCTTTTTTAAAATATACATTTCCAACACGGCAGTAGCGAAATTTTCAGTAGTGGCCAGCGGCTAAGACACACTTTCTTCAGGTGGTCCGTGAATCTTAAAACGTTGCTCTACTCAGAATTTTCTCAAAACTTAGCCACCTTACTGCTGTGTAATATGGTAATTCATGCGACTCTGTGTCTGTGTCTTTCAAATGTCTCTAAACAATTTATGGTTGAGCCCATGTGACCTTATTAAATTCAACACAGGATTCAGTAAACTGCTAATGCCCACATATTTAGCATACACAGCTTCCTAGTGAATACTACAGGGCAGGAACATTAGTTATGGAATGTTTTTTTCATTACACATCTGCTTCACTTGACAAGCCAAGACTTTCTAAATGTCACTTATGTTCTTTCTTCCATCATCAGTCAAACAAGGGAAGTTAATCCAGTTTAAGTTATAATCAGCAATTGTTATCATTTCAATTCATTGAATATATCCTATCCGGTGTTTGCTTTTGCTAGTACTATTAGCGAAGTTTTATAAAAAATAGTATCTTTTTAAAGACTAAAAGGTTTCCAAGGGCTGGATGAGAAGGCCTCGGGGACCGCATCTTGCCCGCGGGCAGTAGTTTGGAGACCCCTGGTCTAGAGTCTAGGCTAAATGTTCCCATGAGGTGATGACTTGTAAACAACAGTGAGTTCAACTTAACTCCAAATATCATTACAAAAATAATTAATTTTAAATTTTAATATATCCCTACTACACTTACACACCCATACACACACCTACAAACACCTGCGACCTACACTCCCAATACACACAGCTACACACAACTATACACATATATACACCTACACCCATACACACATCTACACACCCATACACGCACCTACACACCCGTACACACACCTACACACCTATACACTCACCTACACACCCATACACACCTATACACTCACCTACACACCCGTACACACACCTACACACCTATACACTCACCTACACACCCATACACTCACCTACACACCCATACACTCACCTACACACCCATACACTCACCTACACACCCATACACTCACCTACACACCCATAATACACACACGTATATTCTATTAAGCCGCGCGGCTTCGCGGTCGCGCAAATATCTTACCGACGCCGCGCAGCAATTTAGAATTACAGCGCATCAAATTTTGTAACATAATGCTCACAAAAATTAATCCTGTGCAAATTTTCTTATCAGTTTTTTAAGATTGCACACAGACCAACGAACCTATATATGGAACATCGATAAAAACACGCGCCGCACACGTTCTTGTATAACTAATAAAAGGTTTCAGTCGGAATAGTGCATTTACTAATGTCGAATAGAACCGATGACGTCACAGCAATGAATTGGTAGACATCTTTTACATTTCTACATCCCAAACCATTTCGGTCACCACCATAGGGGCCACCCTGTGTTACAACTCCAAAGACTCACTTGGTACACACGTGTTGTGCTGTAACATGGTACACACGTGTTGTGCTGTAACATGGTACACACGTGTTGTGCTGTAACATGGTACACACGTGCTGTGTTGTTACTTGGTACACACGTGCTGTGTTGTTACATGGTACACACGTGCTGTGTTGTTACTTGGTACACATGTGGTGTGTTGTTACATGGTACATATATGTTGTGTTGTTAACTGGGTACACACGTGCTGTCTTGTTACTTGGTACACACGTGTTGTGCTGTAACATGGTACACACGTGCTGTGTTGTTACATGGTACACACGTGCTGTGTTGTAACTTGGTACACACGTGTTGTGCTGTAACATGGTACACACGTGCTGTGTTATTACATGGTACACACGTGCTGTGTTGTAACTTGGTACTCACGTGTTGTGCTGTAACATGGTACACACGTGTCGTGCTGTAACATGGTACACACGTGTTGTGTTGTTACATGGTACTCACGTGTTGTCTTGTTACATGGTACACACGTGTTGTCTTGTTACATGGTACACACGTGTTGTGTTGTTACATGGTACACACGTGTTGTGTTGTAACTTGGTACTCACGTGTTGTGCTGTAACATGGTACACATGTGTCGTGCTGTAACATGGTACACACGTGTTGTGTTGTTACATGGTACACACGTGTTGTGTTGTTACATGGTACACACGTGTTGTCTTGTTACATGGTACACACGTGTTGTGTTGTTACATGGTACACACGTGCTGAGAACTCCTGACAGATATGTGAGCAGAAGAAGCACAAGTCGGGGACTACACATTTAACGAGTTATCAGTACCGGTGAGGAGGGGTGCGCCCTTGTTTTCCCTGCACTTATCGCCCCAGGGCCGCCTTGGCATAACCTACGAGCACTTGCCCCCCTTCCCCCCCACACCTCCCTACCACCGCTTATCTTACCGTTTTATCACTTCTCTCCCTCTTTGCTTAGCAACACTTAGATGTACACATTATAGACTACCAGCTGCCTATTAGGTAGCCTGAGGCCAGAGGCCTCCCCATACCATAATCTGCTGTCTAGGTCTAGAGATAAATCTACGGTAATCTGCTGGTTAATATCAGCGTAAAAATGGGATCAAATATACATGTCTGCCATATTTTTAGATCTGACGCTGTCTCTTGAACATCTACTGCAACTGGGCAGCTCCACTTACAACTAAATTTTATACATTGTTTTATGGGCATGTAGGATAGATACATTACGACAATCTTCAACTTCATGTGTGATTGTTATATTTACAACTAACTTTCTCAACTTGTATGATTGTTATATTGAAAAACTACTAGCTTTCTCAACTTGTATGATTGTTATATTTACAACTAACTTTCTCAACTTATATGATTGTTATATTTACAACTAACTTTCTCAACTTGTATGATTGTTATATTTAAACTAACTTTCTCAACTTGTATGATTGTTATATTTACAACTAACTTTCTCAACTTGTATGATTGTTATATTTACAACTAGCTTTCTCAACTTGTATGATTGTTATATTTACAACCAACTTTCTCAACTTGTATGATTGTTATATTTACAACTAGCTTTCTCAACTTGTATGATTGTTATATTTACAACTAACTTTCTAAACTTGTGTGATTGTTATATTTACAAATAACGTTCTCAATTTATGATAGATGTATTACATCGATAGACGTAAACTCATTTTACGCCGACTTCCTAAAGTTACTAAACCAGGTGTTTCGAAAATTTTTGCATCGCTGGCCATATTCCATGTAGTGAAGATAGGTAGGGGCCGCATTACGATAATTAATAGACGAAAATGGCAATCTTTGAGGTGATTTTTACTTCAGTAAATGGTGAAGTTGTTCTGAATGTCTCATGTTTGGATGCGCAGATGTCACGCACGTGAGAGTCACTTAGGCTGGTCCTCACGCCGTTCTTGTTAAAATTCATAACTGAGATTGTCTGCTGACACAAGTATGTTGAGCTAAATAGCAAACGTTTCAATCTCTTGGGATCTATCTTTATCCAACTGACCGCAAAATTCAATGAAAGAAAAGTTGTCTGCTCGATGAGCTCCAGTTGCAACTCAGTGAGCTCCAGTTGCAACTCAGTGAGCTCCAGTTGCAACTCAGTGAGCTCCAGTTGCAACTCAATGAGCTCCAGTGGCAGTTCTCATCAGGGTCCACAGAGAAAGGTGAATTCAAAAACATGATTTCCTTTTGAAAAGTTGCAATGCTCTGAAAGTGTCTTTAAAATTCATCTGGCATGGATATAAACATCTGTATGTAACATCTGCCATGGATATGTCCTCTGCATCTTACGTGCCATGGATATGACCTCTGCATCTTACATGCCATGGATATGATCTATGTATCTTACATACCATGGATATGACCTCTGTATCTTACATCTGCCATGGATATGACCTATGTATCTTACATCTGCGATGGATATGACCTCTGTATGTTACATCAGCTATGGATATGACCTTTGTATCTTACATCTGCCATGGATATGACCTCTGTATCTTACATCAACAATGGATATGACCTCTGTGTGTTACATCTGCCATGGATATGACCTCTGTATGTTACATCAGCTATGGATATGACCTCTGTATGTTACATCTGCCATGGATATTGTCAAGGTATGAGAATCACTGTCACTGAGTTTATAGTGAGTTGTGAAAATGTTGTGAACTGTGCTCAGTTAAACGGACAGTTGAATGTCACGCCATGACTTTGAAGAGTTCGCCCAATGGCTATAAATAGTGGGGGACGGTGTAGTGTGCGAGAGTCGAGTAAAGGTCAGAGTTAGTGTGTGGTGGACGAGAGGGCGATGTGGTACTAGGGAGTGTTGGTCCAACGTTTTATCGAGGTGGCTCGAATATTGTGACAAACGGAGCCTGTAAGCCTGTAATTGGATGTACTGGATGGCTGTATTGACTTCATTGTACTAATGCAGATCGTGTAGTAGTGAAGGATTATCTATACGTGTATTACTACCCCAATAAAGAAAATATTATTATTGACAAGAGTTCTGTCTTAAGTACATCCAGAACCCAGAACGTAACATATATGAACTCTGTATGTTACATGAGCTATGGATATGACCTCTGTATGTTACATCAGCTATGGATATGACCTCTGTATGTTACATCTGCCATGGATATGACCTCTGTATCTTACATCTGCAATGGATATGACCTCTGTATCTTACATCTGCCATGGATATGACCTCTGTATCTTACATCTGTCATGGATATGACCTCTGTATCTTACATCTGCCATGGATATGACCATTGTATCTTACATCTGCCTTTGTTCATTGAAGTTTCATTATGGAAAACTTGTCATGATTTCTTGAGGAGAAACTTGTGTTATTTGTAATGTGGAGATACTTGTGTTATTTGTAATGTGGAGAAACTTGTGTTATTTGTAATTAGGAGAAACGTGTGTTATTTGTAATGTTTAGAAACTTGTGTTATTTGTAATGAGGAGAAACTTGTGTTATTTGTAATGAGGAGAAACTATTCCCAAAGGATTTTTCTCTCAGTTGACCTACATAATAGTTCAATAAATGACAACAGATTGTGACCGTCATTTATGAATAGGACTCACAAATTCTATGCGTTGTTCATTTCTTTAGTAATATTTAGTTGGTGAAATCTGAAATCAATAATGTTTCGACTGGTTCATGTTGAAATATTTTATTGACTAAACATTTAGAGGACCATGACGCTCGGTCTATTACCTATACAAATACCACACGTTAGTATATACATACCCCGTGCGTGCTATACAAATACCTTACAGGAGTGGCGCGTAATGTTGACCAATGATCTTATTTTATTCCTGCCGTTTATCCAGTTCTCGTAGGCCATTTCACCAGTGACTAATGTTGGCATTCAACTGGAACTACTGTTGGCAGTCAATTGGAACGAATGTTTGCTTGACTTGACTTGACTATCCCTTAACTCGTCGGTGGATCGTTGCGGCACCATCGTGAACTGAACACTATCTCACGCCATTTGTCCCGGTCCTGTGCTGCCTATTGGGAGTCGATGAATGACAGGGCGGTCCACTCTTTAATGGCGTCTGCCCATCTCTTCTTTTGTCAGTTTCTTTTTATTCCTCCATGGACTGTGCCTTGCATTATAGTCTTTGCGAGACCTTCAGATCTCGCCTCGTGTCCACACCAACGTAAATCTTTTCTCTTGATTGAGATGACAAGGTCCTCGTAGGCGCCGATAACAGCAGTTATTTTGTTGCGGACGGCTTCGTTTGTGATGTGCTCTGTGTAAGAGATGTATATTATCTTTCGGAAAATCTCATTTCTAGCGCATTGATTTTTTTTTGGAGGTCTGCAGTGAGCGTCCAAGCCTCGCAACCATATAAAAAGACCGGCATCGCCAGAGAGCGTATTAGTCGAATCTTTGATCTCAGAGAGAGTTTCATGCTTTGCCAGATGTGTTTTAATTTGCTCAGTGCTGCGGTTGTTTGGGCCATTCTGGCAAGAATTTCTGGGTTTGAGCCTTCGTCGGATATTATGGCCCTTTTGTATTTAAAGGTGGAGACCTCTTCGAGTTTTTGCCCGTTTATCCGAATTTCATTTGTGAATGTTCTATTTGCCATGACCTTGGTCTTTTCTGCGTTGATCTCCAAGCCATCCATCCACCTTTGTTGTCTTCTCTAGTTTTGCAAGGAATTATTTAAGTTCGTCCTAGCTGCCAGCTGGCCGTCTATGTCATTGGCGAAGCGTAAGTTGGTTATAATTCTCCCTCCGACGCTGACGGTTCCGTCATGGTTTTCTAGCACATTTGTCACAATCCTTTCAATGAAGAGTACGGGGGAAAGTAAGCACCCTTGTCTGACACCAACTGTGGTCTTGAACCAATCTCACAGCTTGCTGTTGTAGAGAACTGCGCTAGTTGATTTGTTGTACAGGTTCTTGATCACAGCAATGAGGTTAGCATTAATATTGAATTTGTGCATAGTTGCCCACAGTGCCTCACGCTTTTTTTAAAGTCTGTGAAGACATCTCTCAGGTGTTGGAGATGCTTTTCACAGAGCACTCGCAGGTTGAAGATTTGCTCCGTTGTGCTTCTTCCTGCGCTGAAGCCGGCCTGCTCTTCTGAAATGATTTGTTCTGCTTGTGGTTTCAGTATGTTTAATATAATCATAAGCATGACTTTGCTGGGGTGATAAAGCAGGCTGATTGTACGGTAGTTCTGGCACATCTGTAAATTACCCTTCTTTGGGAGTGTAATAACCAGCGATTGAGTCCAGGGTGTTGGCCATTCTCCTCTCTGCCAGATCTTGTTGCACATGTTGGTTAGAATGTTTATTACTGGGTCACCTCCTGCCTGAATCAGTTCACCTGGAATGTTGTCTGCTCCAGCCGATTTCCCCTTTTCAGTTTTCGCACAGCCAGCTCCACCTCATCACGGAGAATAGAATGCATGTCTGTGTTAGTTGACGTTGGGCAGTTGAGCACTGATGCATCGCCTTTTGAATCTTCATTGTACAGCTCAGAACAGTATTCGGTCCATCTTTTGAGAATTTCATGTTCTTCTGTGATACATTTTGCAGATTTACCTTGTATGGTTGAGATGCGACCTTGTTTGGTGGATGTCAAGTCTTTGACAATCTTGTAAGCCTTTTTTGAGTTATTCCTTAGTAAACTTCCATCGATGTCTGAGCAATGTTGTTCTAAGTTCTATCCATTCTTTTTTTTTTTGTGTTGTTGCTTTGTTCCTATCTTTACTGATCTTCTTATTGATTGCTCTGTATTTAGGTGCTCCTTCTGCAGTATTATTTACGCTCTTTAGTTTTCTTATTTCATCGCATTGTTCCAAAATATTTTCTTATTGCTCGCTACTTACCAAGTACATCTTTTGCTGTTTCAATTATTGTGGTATTGAAGGTATCAGTGACTAGGTCTATGTCCATGTCCGTCTCTGACTCATATAGTGCGGTCAGTGGAGCAAGTTTTCCTTAAGGTTGACTTGAACACTCCAGCGAATTCTGGGTCTTTCATTTTGTCAAGGTCAAAGCGTAGCCGTGAATTGCCTTGTTGTGCTATCTTTCTCAGATGGCGATGGAAAGTCATCAGCACCAGATTAAGGTCACTGCCGATACATGCTACAGGGAAGCTTCCAGTTTTAGCTGTTTTAATCCATGTTTTGAATCGTTTTCTGACCAGTATGTAATCTATCTGATTACTGTGTTTTCCATTGTGGCTGTTCCAAGTCCATCTTCTGGGGTTTTTTATGTTGGCCAAGTGTATTAGCTGGCAGGACGTTGTTATATTTTGCTAATTCGAGAAGTCGAAGCCCTCTATCGTTGGTCAGATCATTGCAAAAGCGTCCGCAAGTATCTGCCCATTTGGTTCATACATCTACTCCAATCTCTGTGCTCCAGTCTCCTTGGACGACGATAATGTCTTTCCTTGGTGTTTGATCCACGATGGCCTGTACTTGTCGGTCACCGTGACTCGCCGTAGGAGCATATATCTGTATGATTTTGATATTGAAGGGTGTGGCTTTCAACCGAGTGGTAATGATGCGGCTGGTGACAGGACGAAATCCTATGATGGATTTCGTGATATATTTATGGATGAGGAATGCAACTCCAAGTTGGCAGTCAACTGTAACAAATTTTGGCAGTCACAAGAGCACGTTTAAGTCTAATCTTTCATGTCACCACGTCTGTCATACAAATATATCAAATATTACCCCTTATCTATATTTTATTTGGCTACTTAGCTTTTTGGTTTTCTGTAGAGTGTACTAGAACAATTAATCCGTGAGTGAGTTGATCAGTGATGGGGTTATCTATATGGATGTAATCTATACTCAATATAATAAATTCGTTACATTTGATTAATCCTAATAAATAAAGTGTGCCCCCCTCCCCCAATTACAGATGATGACGCCGTTGCCAAGAAGCTGAGTGAAAAGGTTCGAGTCCTCGTCTGGGTCATGACTGCACCTAATAACCTCGCCACCAAAGCCAAGATAGTCAAGGAAACCTGGGCCAAACGTTGTAACAAAGTCATATTCTTTAGGTAATGTCAGTGTAACAAAGTCATATTCTTGAGGTAATGTTTGTAGGACTGTTCTAATGTTAAGTCTTATTCTATAGTCTATTATGTCGTATGCGTGTTAACGTGTTAAGTAATATCCTTGAGGTACACATGACAAACTAAGAGCTTAACTTGTGAGGCAGACGTTTTGAGGCTGAGGATTTCCTTAAGTCTAAACATTGGAAACAAATTATTGTATATGACTTGTTATAGTCAGTTCAAAACTAGTTTCGTTCATGTGTTCAACTGTTCTTGTTCATGTGTTTAACTGTTGTTGTTCATGTGTTCAACTGTTGTTGTTCATGTGTTCAACTGTTGTTGTTCATGTGTTCAACTGTTGTTGTTCATGTGTTCAACTGTTGTTGTTCATGTGTTCAACTATTGTTTTTCATGTGTTTAACTCCAATGCGTGTCATATCAACAGCTCAGAAGACAACGCAGAGTTCCCAACTGTTGGACTCAATGTTCCCGAGGGCAGGGAACATCTTACCGCCAAGACCATGAAGGGCTTCCGATATGTTTATGAGAAGCACTTAAACGACGCTGATTGGTTCATGAAGGTCAGGTGATCGTGATTTGTGTGGGGCTTATCGTCTGTTTACGGGCTTATCATCTGTGTGGGGCTTATCATCTGTTTACGGGCTTATCATCTGTGTGGGGCTTATTATCTGTGTGGGGCTTATCATCTGTGTGGGGCTTATTATCTGTGTGGGGCATTTCATCTGTGTGGGGCTTATCTGTGTGGGGCATTTCATCTGTGTGGGGCTTATTATCTGTGTGGGGCTTATCTGTGTGGGGGCCTATCATTTGTGTGGGGCTTATTATCTGTGTGGGGCATTTCATCTGTGTGGGACTTATCTGTGTGGGGGCCTATCATTTGTGTGGGGCTTATAATCTGTGTGGGGCTTATCATCTGTGTGGGGCTTATCTGTGTGGGGGCCTATCATTTGTGTGGGTCTTATAATCTGTGTGGGGCTTATCTATGTGTGGGGCTTATCATTTGTGTGGAGGCTCCTCAACTATGTAATGGATTCTCAACTGTTTGGGGGGGGGGGCTTAGCAACTGTGTGGGGGCTGATCAAGTGTGTTGAGAATTATTATCTGTGTGGAAGCATGTCATCTGTGTTGCGGATTATCATATGTGTGGGGCTTATCTGTGTGGTGGCCTATCATTTGTGTAAGGGATTATCATCTGTGTGTGGGCCTATCAACTGTGTGTGGGCCTATCAACTGTGTGTGGCCTATCAACTGTGTGTGGGATTATCATCTGTGTGGAAGCACATCATGTATGTGGGGGCTGGTGTGCGTTTGTTATATATTTTTGATAGAATGGTGCCTTGTATTGCTTAAAAAGATGTATGCATAGAGTGTAATGTAGACTATTACAGGTGTAATGTAGAATATTACAGGTGTAATGTAGGCTATTACAGGTGTAATGTGGACTATTACAGGTGTAATGTAGGCTATTACAGGTGTAATATGGACTATTACAGGTGTAATGTAGGCTATTACAGGTGTAAAGTAGGCTATTACAGGTGTAATGTAGACTATTACATGTGTAATGTAGGCTATTACAGGTGTAATGTAGACTATTACAGGTGTAATGTGGACTATTACAGGTGTAATGTAGGCTATTACAGGTGTAATGTGGACTATTACAGGTGTAATGTAGACTATTACAGGTGTAATGTGGACTATTACAGGTGTAATGTAGACTATTACATGTGTAATGTAGGCTGTTACAGTTGTAACCAATATTGTTATACCAAAGGACCACATTTACTCAAGTCCCGTTGTTAGCAGACCACAAGAAGCTATTGAAAACATAAAATGTGAACTAATAAATGTAATATGTTTGACATAACAAAAGTCCCGATCACAAGCTGAGAAGTTTTTGATGTAATCCAAACACAACAATCGACAGCAAATACAATCAGTTAATGAGAAAATAAGGGACACAATCCATGCTGTGTAAGCTTGAGACCCAGCTGTTGTCGTGGTTTATGTAACAACAAAAGCTGAGTTAACAGGTGAAGCATAAGGCATATAGGACCTTATAGGCACAAACTGAGTTAACAAGTGAAGCATAAGGCATATAGGACCTTATAGGCACAAACTGAGTTAACAGGTGAAGCATAAGGCATATATGACCTTATAGGCACAAACTGAGTTAACAAGTGAAGCATAAGGCATATAGGACCTTATAGGCACAAACTGAGTTAACAAGTGAAGCATAAGGCATATAGCACCTTATAGGCACAAACTGAATTAATGTCAAGTGAAGCATAAGGCATATAGGACCTTATAGGCACAAACTGAGTTAACAAGTGAAGCATAAGGCATATAGGACCTTATAGGCACAAACTGAGTTAACAAGTGAAGCATAAGGCATATAGGACCTTACAGGCACAAACTCAATAATTGTGTGCATTGTTTCTCTTGTCTAGAGCAACATCATATTTCACTCGCACATCATTGTCTATGTCTGACATACATGACTCATCACCAGATGCCAGGACCTCCATGACATGTTAGCACTCCACCAAATGCCAGGACCTGTATGACATGCTAGCACTCCACCAAATGCCAGGACCTGTATGACATGCTAGCACTCCACCAATTGCCAGGACCTCCATGACATGTAAGCAATCCACCAAATGCCATCACCACGCGCCATGCTGTCTACCGTGCGATAAATGTCACGTGCTCGCCAGCTGTTGTTAGGAATAAACGGAGACAACGTAATGCTGGGCTATTGTGTCCGTATTACCGCCCCGCCCTTACCTCCCCGCCCTTACCTCCCCGCCCTTACCTCTGCGTTGAAAAAATGGCTGAGGATGGTATTGTGTCCTATAGTACCAAACACCTCACCTAAACAATAGCCAAGGATGGTATAGAGTCCTATTGTACCAAACAACTCACCTAAACAATAGCCAAGGATGGTATAAAGTCCTATTGTACCAAACAGCTCACCTAAATAATGACCATGGTGGCATAGAATAACATAGAAGCAAGTGGGTCAGTGAGAGATATTTGATTGACCTTTGGAGGCAATTAGGTAGATTTGATTGGCCCTTGAGTCAATGAGGTAGATTTGATTGACCCATTGAGACAAGAAGGTAGATTTGATTGGCCCATTGAGTCAAGGAGGTAGATTTGATTGACCCATTGAGTCAAGGAGGTAGATTTTATTGACCCATTGAGTCAAGGAGGTAGATTTGATTGACCCATTGAGTCAAGGAGGTAGATTTGATTGGCCCTTTGAGTCAAGGAGGTAGATTTGATTGGCCCTTGAGTCAACGAGGTAGATTTGATTGGCCCTTGAGTCAACGAGGTAGATTTGATTGGCCCTTGATTCAATGATGTAGATTTGATTGGCCCTTGAGTCAATGAGGTAGATTTGATTGGCCCTTGATTCAATGATGTAGATTTGATTGGCCCTTGATTCAATGAGGTAGATTTGATTGGCCCTTGATTCAATGATGTAGATTTGATTGGCCCTTGATTCAATGATGTAGATTTGATTGGCCCATTGAGTCAATGAGGTAGATTTGATTGGCCCATTGAGTCAATGAGGTAGATTTGATTGGCCCATTGAGTCAA
>MUZC01004585.1:234139-249509 GCA_002072015.1 Radix auricularia | reverse complement strand
TTGAGTCAAGGAGGTAGATTTGATTGACCCATTGAGTCAAGGAGGTAGATTTGATTGACCCTTGGAGTCAATGAGGTAGATTTGATTGACCCTTGGAGTCAAGGAGGTAGATTTGATTGACCCTTGGAGTCAATGAGGTAGATTTGATTGACCCATTGATTCATTTTTAAAAAATTGCCCTCACTTATTTAAATGGTAACATCCTGGATTGTTGTTAAATGTAATCCGATGTGTATATTATCAATATTTGAGAACCAGTTTCTCAGTCCCTGCAAACAATTAAAAAGTCACGTGCCTCTGACGTCACTGAAACCATATGGGCCAAAGAAATATATGTGAAACTTTGATATTGACTGGGCAAATAATGTCAGTGTTGACACAGCTGTTCGTGTGGACTAGGAGGAGCCTGTCAGATACACGTGGTCACTCCATGGTCATTTTGTGACATGTACAAGCGGACACTTGATATCAGGGTAGTGAGTACTCGGTCTCCCATGGTCACTGTCTCATATGCACAAGTGGACACTTTATATGAGGGTAGGGAGTAGTCGGTCGTCCGGACAACCGAGTATACGGCTGTAGGCCTATACTCCCTCGTCCGATTCCAGTTATGGCTATTTCTTGTAACTTTTTTTTTATAAGTTATCGTCGAGTCCTCGTGGGCGCATTGATAAAACGATCGATTGCTTTATCGGAACTTGAATCGGAAGTACTGAGTTTTTTGTTTTTTTTCTCCAAATTTCTACTACATGATTTGATAATTAATACGATTTTTTAAAAAAATGGTTTGTCCCTGTCAGTGACAGAATCACATTGTAGGTCAGGGATATGTTTAGGGTTTGGGGTATGTTTAGTGATAGTTTTTAGGGTTTGAGTTAGGTTTAGTGATAGGTTTTAGGGGCTGTTTTGACCGGGCCGTTTTGTCAGGGGCCGTTTTGACCGGGCCGTTTTTTCAGGGGCGTTTTGTCGGTGAACCTTTCTTAAAATTACCGGAATTACCGGACAAGCGAGTACTCGCTACCTCAATGAGGGGTTGAGTCATTTGTTCATTTGACAAGTTATTTGTCCATATGACAAGCTATATGTTCATTTGACAAGTTATTTGTCCATATGACAAGCTATATGTTCATTCGACAAGTTATTTGTCCATATGACAAGCTATATGTTCATTTGACAAGTTATTTGTCCATATGACAAGTTATTTGTCCATATGACAAGCTATATGTTCATTTGACAAGTTATTTGTCCATATGACAAGTTATTTGTCCATATGACAAGTTATTTGTCCATATGACAAGTTATTTGTCCATATGACAAGCTATATTTTCATTTGACAAGTTATTTGTCCATATGACAAGTTATTTGTCCATTTGACAAGCTATATGTTCATTTGACAAGTTATTTGTCCATATGACAAGTTATTTGTCCACATGACAAGTTATTTGTCCATATGACAAGCTATATTTTCATTTGATAAGTTATTTGTCCATATGACAAGTTATTTGTCCATATGACAAGCTATATGTCCATTTGACAAGTTATTTGTCACGACTTTAACGAAAAACCAAGCCTTATGAGACAGTAAAAGTTGTTCTATCTCACAGTCAAATTGTTCTATCTCACTGTCAAGTTGTATTATCTCACTGTCAAGTTGTATTATCTCACTGTTAAGTTGTATTATCTCAGTGTCAAGTTGTTTTATCTCACTGTCAAGTTGTTTTATCTCACTGTCAAGTTGTGTTATCGCACTGTCAAATTGTTTTATCCCACTGTCAAGTTGTTTTATCTCACTGTCAAGTTGTATTATCTCACTGTCAAGTTGTTCTATCTCACAGTCAAGTTGTTCTATCTCACAGTCAAGTTGTTTTATCTCACTGTCAAGTTGTTCGATCTCACAGACAAGTTGTTTTATCTCAGTCAGGTTGTTTTATCTCAGTCAAGTTGTTTTATCTCACTGTCAAGTTGTATTATCTCACTGTCAAGTTGTTTTATCTCACTGTCAAGTTGTATTATCTCACAGTCAAGTTGCATTATATCACTGCCAAGTTGCATTCTCTCACTGTCAAGTTGTTTTATCTCACTGTCAAGTTGTATTATCTCACTGTTAAGTTGTATTATCTCACAGTCAAGTTGTTCTATCTCACTGTCAAATTGTTTTATCTCACTGTCAAGTTGTTCGATCTCACAAACAAGTTGTTTTATCTCAGTCAGGTTGTTTTATCTCAGTCAAGTTGTTTTATCTCACTGTCAAGTTGTATTATCTCACTGCCAAGTTGTTTTATCTCAGTCAAGTTGTATTATCTCAGTCAAGTTGTTTTATCTCAGTCAAGTTGTTTTATCTCAGTCAAGTTGTTTTATCTCACTGTCAAGTTGTATTATCTAACTGTCAAGTTGTTCTATCTCACTGTCAAGTTGTTCTATCTCACTGTCAAGTTGTTCTATCTCACAGTCAAGTTGTTCTATCTCACAATCAAGTTGTTTTATCTCACAGTCAAGTTGTTCTATTTCACAGTCAAGTTGTTCTATCTCACAGTCAAGTTGTTCTATCTCACAGTCAAGTTGCACAGTCAAGTTGTTCTATCTCACAGTCAAGTTGTTCTATCTCACAGTCAAGTTGTTCTATCTCACAGTCAAGTTGTTCTATCTCACTGTCAAGTTGTTCTATCTCACTGTCAAGTTGTTCTATCTCATAGTCAAGTTGTTCTATCTCACAATCAAGTTGTTCTATCTCACAGTCAAGTTGTTCTTTCTCACAGTCACGTTGTTGTATCTCACAGTCAAGTTGTTTTATCTCACTGTCAAGTTGTTCTATTTCACAGTCAAGTTGTTTTATCTCACTGTCAAGTTTTTCTATCTCACTGTCAAGTTGTTTATCTCACTGTCAAGTTGTTTTATCTCACTGTCAAGTTGTTTTATCACACAGTCAAGTTGTTTTATCTCAATGTCAAGTATTATTATCTCACTGTCAAGTTGTATTATCTCACTGTCAAGTTGTTTTATCTCACTGTCAAGTTGTTTTATCTCACTGTCAAGTTGTTTTATCTCAGTCAAGTTGTATTATCTCAGTTAAGTTGTTTTATCTCAGTCAAGTTGTTTTATCTTAGTCAAGTTGTTTATCTCACTGTCAAGTTGTATTATCTCACTGTCAAGTTGTTCTATCTTACTGTCAAGTTGTTCTATCTTACTGTCAAGTTGTTCTATCTCACAATCAAGTTGTTTTATCTCAGTCAAGTTGTATTATCTCAGTCAAGTTATGATATCTCAGTCAAGTTGTATTATCTCAGTCAAGTTGTTTTATCTCAGTCAAGTTGTTTTATCTCAGTCAAGTTGTTCTAGCTCACAGTCAAGTTGTTCTATCTCACAGTCAAGTTGTTCTATCTCACAGTCAAGTTGTTCTATCTCACAGTCAAGTTGTATTATCTCACTGTCAAGTTTTTTTTATCTCAGTCAAGTTGTTTTATCTCACAGTCAAGTTGTTCTATCTCACAGTCAAGTTGTTCTATCTCACTGTCAAGTTGTTCTATCTCACATTCAATTGTTTTATCTCAATGTCAAGTTGTTTTATCTCACTGTCAAGTTGTTTTATCTCACTGTCAAGTTGTTTTATCTCACTGTCAAGTTGTTTTATCTCACTGTCAAGTTGTTCTATCTCACTGTCAAGTTGTTTATCTCACTGTCAAGTTATTTTATCTCACTGTCAAGTTGTTTTATCTCAATGTCCAGTTGTATTATCTCACTGTCAAGTTGTATTATCTCACTGTCAGGTTGTTTTATCTCACTGTCAGGTTGTTCTATCTCACTGTCAGGTTGTTCTATCTCACTGTCAGGTTGTTCTATCTCACAGTCAGGTTGTTTTATCTCTGTCAAAGGTTATATCTCACTGTCAAGTTGTTTTATCTCACTGTCAAGTTGTTTTATCTCACTGTCAGGTTGTTCTATCTCACAGTCAGGTTGTTCTATCTCACAGTCACGTTGTTTTATCTCACTGTCAAGTTGTTTTATCTCACAGTCAAGTTGTTCTATCTCACAGTCAAGTTGTTCTATCTCACTGTCAAGTTGTTCTATCTCACAGTCAAGTTGTTCTATCTCACAGTCAAGTTGTTATTTCTCACAGTCAATTTGTTCTATCTCACAGTCACGTTTTTCTATCTCACAGTCACGTTGTTCTATCTCACAGTCACGTTGTTCTATCTCACAGTCAAGTTGTTTTATCTCACAGTTAAGTTGTTCTATCTCACAGTCAAGTTGTTTTATCTCACTGTCAAGTTGTTCTATCTCACTGTCAAGTTGTTTTATCTCACAGTCAAGTTGTTCTATCCCACAGTCAAGTTGTTCTATCCCAAAGTCAAGTTGTTCTATCAGAAAGTCAAGTTGTTCTATCTCACAGTCAAGTTGTTCTATCCCACAGCCAAGTTGTTCTATCCCACAGTCAAGTTGTTCTATCTCACAGTCAAGTTGTTCTATCCCACAGCCAAGTTGTTCTATCCCACAGCCAAGTTGTTCTATCCCACAGCCAAGTTGTTCTATCCCACAGTCAAGTTGTTCTATCCCACAGTCAAGTTGTTCTATCCCACAGTCAAGTTGTTCTATCCCACAGTCAAGTTGTTCTATCCCACAGCCAAGTTGTTCTATCCCACAGTCAAGTTGTTCTATCTCACAGTCAAGTTGTTCTTTCAGAAAGTCAAGTTGTTCTATCTCACTGTCAAGTTGTTCTATCATAAAGTCAAGTTGTTCTATCCCACAGTCAATTTGTTCTATCTCACAGTCAAGTTGTTCTATCCCACAGTCAATTTGTTCTATCTCACAGTCAAGTTGTTCTATCAGAAACTCAAGTTGTTCTATCCCACAGTCAAGTTGTTCTATCTCACAGTGAAGTTATTCGATCTCACTGTCAAGTTCTTCTATCTCACAGTCAAGTTCTTCTATCCTACAGTCAAGTTGTTCTATCCCACAGTCAATTTGTTCTATCTCACAGTCAAGTTGTTCTATCCCACAGTCAATTTGTTCTATCTCACAGTCAAGTTGTTCTATCAGAAACTCAAGTTGTTCTATCCCACAGTCAAGTTGTTCTATCTCACAGTGAAGTTGTTCGATCTCACTGTCAAGTTGTTCTATCTCACAGTCAAGTTCTTCTATCCTACAGTCAAGTTTTTCTATCTCACTGTCAAGTTGTTCTATCCCACAGTCAAGTTGTTCTATCCCACAGTCAAGTTGTTCTATCCCACAGTCAAGTTGTTCTATCTCACAGTCAAGTTGTTCTATCAGAAACTCAAGTTGTTCTATCCCACAGTCAAGTTGTTCTATCTCACAGTCAAGTTGTTCGATCTCACTGTCAAGTTGTTCTATCTCACAGTCAAGTTCTTCTATCCTACAGTCAAGTTTTTCTATCTCACTGTCAAGTTGTTCTATCCCACAGTCATGTTGTTCTATTCCACAGTCAATTTGTTCTATCTCACAGTCAAGTTGTTCTATCCCACAGTCAAGTTGTTCTATCCCACAGTCAAGTTGTTCTATCTTACTGTCAAGTTGTGATTTATGTGAAGTAAATATTTTTCTATGTTAATCAGTATTCCATCTTTTAGTAACGTTCTAGACATTGAGTCAATCCAAATAATAATTTTAACTACTTACGCCACAATAAATAACACTATAGATCTAGATCTACCCATCGCCATAAAAAAAAATTCAAATTTTCACAAAAAGCGGCAAACAAAGAGTTTAATAAAAACAATAATGCCTTTAGAGCGCATTTGTTTCTTTTATATAACAGATTGACAAATTGATGTAAAAATGATTGATGATGGTGGTGATAAAATGTGAATGTTATAATAGATTGATAAAGAAAGATTGATAAAGAAAGGTGGTGATAAAATGTGAATATACTTGACGGACGTGAAAGGAAAGTTGGAGAGTTCTAGCAGGAATTGAACATTTATTGTGATTGGTTGAACTGTTGGGTCCAGTACCTTGAGTACATGGGAGTTACCCTTCATCTTGTCACCTATGACGCCCTACCACCTATCATGTGTGACGCCCCACCACCTATCACATGTGCGCCCCCACCTATCACGTGTGACGCCCCACCACCTATCACATGTGACGCCCCACCACCTATCACATGTGCGCCCCCACCTATCACGTGTGACGCCCCACCACCTATCACATGTGACGCCCCACCACCTATCACATGTGACGCCCACCACCTATCACGTGTGACGCCCCACCACCTATCACGTGTGACGCCCCACCACCCATCACACGTGACGCCCCACCACCTATCCTGTGTGACGCTCTGCCACCTGTAACCACTGCTAATTTTCAACCCCTAATCCCATATTGCAAACAGACTCTCATTTATTAGAGTCGTGAATGTTCAGCAATAACATTTTAACTGAGACCTGTGACAACAAAAACATATTAAGGGATGTGCCCAGCAGAGATATTTGACAACGAACGACTCCAATAACATTAATTTATTGACGCTACAACTGCACATAGATAGTGTATTTATTGACAGGCCGTATGGCCCGCGCTCAATTCATTGGTCTGTGCTAAGTACTACTACTGTCTGACTTGACACTTTAACGACCTCTAGTGAGAGAATTACTATGCAATTAAATACAATGCTGTGCTATTACGGGGATGCCAAACTAGTACAGGGAGGGGCCTGTTACATCACGGGGTGCTGAGCTACGATAGGGAGTGCCGAGCTGCGAAAGCGGGCATTGCTACTAACGGTGCATTGCTACATTTACATGTATGCCGTACTACAACTACAGCTGTTTTATTGCTATTGAAAGTAAAGCATTGTTTTAATTAAATACATTTGACCGCATATTATGTTGATGACATCAAAGAATGAACATTTTTAGATGCATACTATCTACTGGTGAAACACATACTTGACCTCTGGTCAAACATATTTTACCATTGGCAAACACATTATTGACCAATAGCCAAGACAACATCGACCTCAATTTGAATAATCATTTTTTTAACACGGTAGTAAATACAATAATGTCTTTTATAAATGAGACAATGGTTAAAATAATCTAAAACCTACTGGCCTCACAACACAAATAAACTTGTTTGCATTGTCAGTGTTCAATGTTTGTGTACAGTGTGCAGTGTCTGTAACACAATGTGTGTAGTGTACATTGTAACACAATGTGTGTAGTGTACATTGTAACACAATGTGTGTAGTGTACATTGTAATACACTGTGTGTAGTGTACATTGTAACAGAATGTGTGTAGTGTACATTGTAACACAATGTGTGTAGTGTACATTATAACACAATGTGTGTAGTGTACATTGTAACACAATGTGTGTAGTGTACATTATAACACAATGTGGGTAGTGTACATTGTAACACAATGTGTGTAGTGTACATTGTAATACACTGTGTGTAGTGTACATTGTAACACAATGTGTGTAGTGTACATTGTAATACACTGTGTATAGTGTACATTGTAACAGAATGTGTGTAGTGTACATTGTAACACAATGTGTGTAGTGTACATTATAACACAATGTGTGTAGTGTACATTGTAACACAATGTGTGTAGTGTACATTGTAACACACTGTGTATCATAAATAGTGTACATTGTAACATCACATTTATGTGTGTCGTGTACAGTGTACATTGTAACATCACATTTATGTGTGTCGTGTACAGTGTACATTGTAACATCACATTTATGTGTGTCGTGTACATTGTAACACACTGTGTATCATAAATAGTGTACATTGTACCATCACATTAATTTATGTTCCGTTTTGTTTCCTCCAGGCCGATGACGACACGTATGTGATAGTAGAAAACCTTCGTTATTTCTTGTCAAGCCAAAACACCAGTGAACCTATTTACTTTGGACATCATTTTAAAACGATTGTTAAACAAGGGTATTACAGGTAATTTATTGTTAAACAAGGGTATTACAGGTAATTTATTGTTAAAGAAGGGTATTACAGGTAATTTATTGATAAACAAGGGTATTACAGGTAATTTATTGATAAACAAGGGCACTACAGGTAATTTATTGATAAACAAGGGTACTACAGGTAATTTATTGACAAACAAGGCTACACAGGTAATTTATTGATAAACAAGGGCACTAATGTATTGTTCAACAAGGGCACTACAAGTAATGCCCACAAGGGTACTACAGGCAATGTATTGTTAAACAAGGATACTACAGGCAATGAATTGTTAAACAAGGATACTACAGGCAATGAATTGTTAAACAAGGATACTACAGGCAATGAATTGTTAAACAAGTGTATTTTAGAAGTAACGGACATATCTTTTTATAGAGTAATGGGAATTTATAATTTATACATAATCTCATTTGACATATATAGTTAAAAAAAAGGATTGACATATTTTTATAGGTAACTGGAGAATATAAGTAGGTAACTGTGGAATATAAGTGGGTAACTGGGGAATATAAGTAGGTAACTGTGGAATATAAGTAGGTAACTGTGGAATATAAGTAGGTAACTGTGGAATATAAGTAGGTAACTGGGGAATATAAGTAGGTAACTGTGGAATATAAGTAGGTAACTGGGGAATATAAGTAGGTAACTGGGGAATATAAGTAGGTAACTGGGGAATTTAAGTGGGTAACTGGGGAATATAAGTGGGTAACTGGGGAATATAAGTGGGTAACTGGGGAATATAAGTGGGTAACTGGGGAATATAAAAGTGGGTAACTGGGGAATATAAAAGTGGGTAACTGGGGAATATAAAAGTGGGTAACTGGGGAATATATAAGTGGGTAACTGGAGAATATATAAGTGGGTAACTGGAGAATATAAGTGGGCAACTTCTTGTGGTAACCCAAACACATCTGTAGATAATAGGCGTGCTGAAATAAGTAAATAAAGAAATATATTCTACCCGTTTCTAGGTAAATACCAATCAAATATTACAATAAACAGAGAAGCTCTTGTCAGTAACAGCAGGTCATGTTTAACACTGAACTTTATGGGATCATTGGAACATTCAATTACACAAACACCTGGATAAATAATAAATACACCTAAATCCTCAATAATACTTTGTTCAAACCCTGTGTCAGAAGCAATACAGATAAATACGGGATTATAGCTAGTTAAATATAATTGACAGACACCCCTACCTCTCCCAAAGGGCTTGATTGGACAGTGACTAGATCCAACTGAATGTCAACAGTAAAGTCAATATCATAGTAATAGTAATGACAATATCAACGGTAATGTCAATATCAACAGTAATGTCAATATCAACAGTTATGTCAATTTCAATAGTGATGTCAAAATCAATGGTAATGTCAAAATCAAGGGTAATGTCAAAATCAAGGGTAATGTCAAAATCAATAGTAATGTCAATATAAATAGTAACATCAATATAAATAGTAATGTCAATATTAATAGTTTAAGATTAATAAATAAAAGCACCTACCTATTCAATGTATTTCAGTAAATTGGAAGTCTAATGTGGAGGTATCACAGCCATATGTGATGAAACTTCACATATATTTATTGTTTAATTATGGATAGATAATATTACTAAAGAAAACTTTCCATTAACCCATTAACTATTGCGCATACTACAATTCTAATTCCAACAGTAGTGGTCTGTTTTTGTTTTTTTTTTTGCTTTCACTTTGACATATAGCCTCTAATCTGTGTGATTTGTTTCAACAGTGGTGGTGGAGGCTATGTACTCAGTAGAGAAGCTTTAAGACGACTGGGTGAAAAGGGAAATGACTCTAACGTATGTCGACAAGATGGCGGAGCTGAGGATGCAGAGTTAGGACACTGTATGGAAAACCTAGGCGTGAAGACAGCTAACAGCACTGATGCCCTCGGTAGGAGTCGGTTCCACTGCTTTGATCCTGAGACTCACTTGTTTGGAGGATATCCAGACTGGTATTACCAATATGATGCTAATGGGGCCAAAAAGGTAATTTGACTTTGCACAGCTATTCTCTCCTGCAATAACACTGATTAACACTATGACTCTGGGCAGAGTTAATCTTTAGAATAAAGTTATACAGAACAGTGTGACCCTTCCACCACTAGGCATGAAAGTGCGGTCCTCACTGACATATAGGACCCTTCCACCACTAGGTATGTAGGACCCTTCCACCACTAGGCATGAAAGTGCTGTTCTCACTGACATATAGGACCCTCCCACCACTAGGTATGTAGGACCCTTCCACCACTAGGTATGTAGGACCCTTCCACCACTAGGCATGAAAGTGCTGTTCTCACTGACATATAGGACCCTTCCACCACTAGGTATGTAGGACCCTTCCACCACTAGGTATGTAGGACCCTTCCACCACTAGGCGTGAAAGTGCTGTTCTCACTGACATATAGGACCCTTCCACCACTGGTATGTAGGACCCTTCCACCACTAGGTATGTAGGACCCTCCACCACTAGGTATGTAGGACCCTTCCACCAACTAGGCATGAAAGTGCTGTTCTCACTGACATAAAGGACCCTTCCACCACTAGGTATGTAGGACCCTTCCACCACTAGGTATGCAGTGCTCGATTTACCGCCGGGGATATCCCCGGCACTGCGAGGCTCCATCCCCGGCTCTGCTATAACCTTTACCATCCCCACCGGGGATGGCATTTATCCCCGGCTCTGCAGAATTTTTTTTTTATCCCCGGCACTGGTTTTTTAAGCCGAATAAGTGGTAACGGTAAGTTACAGCAGTGTCAAATTTTCAATCACGAAATTTTTTATTTAATAGAAAAATTTGGTACCTGCGCTTCCATCTACCGAATTAATTTAAATAAACATAAGTGAAAATAATTCTAATTGTTTCGTTTTCTTATAATCTTTGGTTTCAATTTTAAGTTCACTTTTTGTTTGTCATAAAGCGCGGTTTATTAGAATTATATTTAAAATAAATATTTTTTAATTTTCGTTTTAAATTGAAATGTCTAAAGAGCCGTCTTGTAAAAAATTTAAAACGTTAACACAACAAAAATTGTCTTTTACGAAAAATGCTGTAATCCGGAGAGTGAAATCTCACAGTGATGATCTTCAGCCTCTTCAGACAACGTCTTGTAGTAAGTCATTAATTATTAATAATTTATTAATAAACCGATTAAATAATTATTATAAGTTTATTTATTTGGCTTTAATAAGTTTGATTTGAAATTAAAATCAAAATTCATAAGCAGTTGAATATATAATATATATTGATTGATATTATTATTAATATAAAATAATAAGTTGAAAAAATCTATTAGCTCGTAAACAGTGTTATTATATAAGCTGTCAAGAAAGANATGTAGGACCCTTCCACCACTAGGTATGTAGGACCTTTCCACCACTAGGCATGTAGGACCCTTCCACCACTAGGCATTTAGGACCCTTCCACCACTAGGTATGTAGGACCCTTCCACCACTAGGCATGAAAGTGCTGTTCTCACTGACATATAGGACCCTTCCACCACTAGGCATGTAGGACCCTTCCACCACTAGGTATGTAGGACCCTTCCTACACTAGGCATGAAAGTGCTGTTCTCACTGACATATAGGACCCTTCCACCACTAGGCATGTAGGACCCTTCCACCACTAGGTATGTAGGACCCTTCCACCACTAGGCATGTAGGACCCTTCCACCACTAGGCATGTAGGACCCTTCCACCACTAGGCATGTAGGATCCTTCCACCACTAGGCATGTAGGACCCTTCCACCACTAGGCATGTAGGACACTTCCACCACTAGGTATGTAGGACCCTTCCACCACTAGGCATGTAGGACCCTTCCACCACTAGGCATGTAGGACCCTTCCACCACTAGACGTGAAAGTGCTGTTCTCACTGACATATAGGACCCTTCCACCACTAGGCATGTAGGACCCTTCCACCACTAGGCATGTAGGACACTTCCACCACTAGGCATGTAGGACCCTTCCACCACTAGTTGTGAAAGTGCTGTTCTCACTGACTTGTTAATACCTCAGCCCACCCACTCTTCCCTTTGTCTTTATAAACCTCCATCTTACTGTATTCCTTCTATTTCTGGTGGATGTCCTCTTGGACTAAACACTACAGATAATTTTTAGTATTTTCATGTTAATTTTGTTTTGTTTTGCCAAGGAAGGCTTTTTTTTTCAATATAATTGTTGTTTTGTGATATTTTTTCAGGCAGACTCATTGCGATTCAATAACTATTTATAGAACTTGGATTAGTTAGATTTAGTAATATATCTTGTCTCTTTGAGCTCTATAACTCTATATGAAAATGTCAAATGACAATGTCTTATGGCATGCCGGTTAAATCACAATGTTCAATAAAATGTCCCTTGTTGATTGCAGGGCAGAGAGAGTATCAGTGACTACGCCATCAGTTTCCACTATGTGCCACCAGAGAAGATGTTGAGCCTAGAGTTTTACATCTATCACTTGAGACCTTACGGAATCAACTCAGGACATCAGGACTTGAATAAAAAAACCAGGAAGAGATTACGGCTGAGATAATATTGGTTTCTCTCTGTGTTTGGGTCAAAAATGATTTTGCCTGTTGTTGAAAGGAATTTGTTGAAATATTTGATTTTGTTGTTTGGCTGAAAATGTTGAATCACGATGGGATAACAGCCATGTTTTGTTTGAACTAACTTGATATAAAATTCTTATGCAAAAATTTTTAAAGCATGTCGTTATTTAACTTGCATAAGCTTATTGAATCAAAGAGTGCTGTAATTTTGTAACAAGTTTCTCACTCACATATTTTTCAGCGCAGTATTACAGATTTAGAGAAATTGAAGCTTATAAAAAGGCACACGATTTCCGCCTTATGGTTTTCTTTGCATTTGGGATTTGGTATCTACATTATCATTTGATGAGTATTGATTGAACCACTAATTACGATGTCATTTGACTTTTTGTCTGAACCACTAATTACGATGTCATTTGACTTTTTGTCTGAGCTACTAATTACGATGTCATTAGACGTTTGTCTGAGCAGTTTTAACAATTGAAACAATTATAATTATGCCATTCAGTGGATGTAATAATTGAACCACTTTTAGGTAATATTTTAAATAATTGAACCTCTTTTAGGTAATATTTTAAATAATTGAACCACTTTTAGGTAATATTTTAAATAATTGAACCACTTTTAGGTAATATTTTAAATAATTTAACCACTTTTAGGTAATATTTTAAATAATTGAACCACCATCATATTTAATTTACAGAAATAGATGTTTCATTTCAATTATCGCCATGGTAACCACTTTTCAATGAATATTAATTGATTCATATTCTCACTGTCTACATACAAGACAAAACTCTATTGACTGATAACAGTGTCTATTCTAACAATGACTAACAATATTTGCCAACTGTGATCTGTTTATTTTCAATGTGACTTTTTAACCTGAAAAATGTTGCTTCTACTTTTACATACAAAGTTATTAACCAAGCCTTGATGACTGATGTGACAAAGTTATTAACCAAGCCTTGATGACTAATGTGACTTTTTCCCTCAAAACCAACTGCTATACTTTTGTGACACTGCCTTAAATGCTGACCTTGTAAATGACACAAACATTTCTTGTTTAGAAGATCACAGAACATTCCAAAGTTATGTTAACCTCTGTAACTATAGCTAACAGTTTTTTTAAACTCTTCATTTCATCCAGCATGAAAGATTTTTAAAAGGTTTCCCCGGATAGTCGATTCTTTCCCCGGATAGTCGATTCTTTCCCTTTGTTGATATTTGCATTGTCATCAACTGTCATTGTTCAGACAGTTACGTCGTCAGCTGTCAGTGACTGCCCATAACAAATTTTTGTACAAAATACTTGAGGATTTAGATAACAACACTACTAAAGTAGTGATGAGATAGTTTAGAGGGTATGGCAGCCATTTGGTAATATTGTGCCAACTAATTCTTGCCTTCATTAAGTTTACTACAAACACTGATACCCATTAACTATTTATAGACGGGTTTCAAACTCCTCAAATAAAGAGGTGCAAAACAATTCTTATTTGTTGATTTATATTTTATAAACATAATGTGACAGTAATCATCTAATGCAATTCAGAAATCAAGAGGCTAGCCAAAATGGTATATTCTTGTATGACTTAATCAATTTACTGTTTTTATGCTTAATTTTGCCACCTATTTAAAATATTTTATTTTTTATTAAAATGTCAGTTGACTTCCCGTCAAGCGTCAAGGAATGGCTGGGCTGATTGGAGTTATTTATAGATGGCCTTGTAGAAGAACAAAGAGCAAAGTTATAATAATACTTTAGACATTCATTTGGTAAAACAACACAACAATCTAATAAACCACTCAAGACAGACTTAAAATATGAATTGAAGCCATTTTCCGTTTCATATGCAAGAGTAAACATAAGCATATGCTCCTTCTTAGCATCTGGAATTTGAGCTTGGAAAACCAACTCACTATGAGCAATAAAAATGCAGTA
This sequence comes from Radix auricularia, assembly GCA_002072015.1. Taxonomy (NCBI): domain Eukaryota; kingdom Metazoa; phylum Mollusca; class Gastropoda; family Lymnaeidae; genus Radix; species Radix auricularia. The sequence continues at coordinate 235,053 of MUZC01004585.1, read as the reverse complement.
CTAGACATGAACCATGGATAAGTCTAAGACGCAATCATCTGCTGCTAATGAGTGTCTTGAATACATTAGATAAGATAAAGATTTAAAATTTGAAAAATTTGAATTTTAAAGAAAAAAAAAAAAGGAATATTTACAAAGGCTAAGACATGCTTGAGTGCCAAGATCCATTAAAAATTTACTGGCTATTCAATTAGAAAGGTCAAAGGTCAGCTCCATGTATATATAATATATATATACATAAACTTAAATCTAAATTTATATTTTAAATATGTTTATTTGACTGATTTGCATTGTGTTGCAATGATTTATTGTTACTATTGTTAGATGTGTTTGGTATGTTCTACTGCCAAGATATTGATTCACGTAATTGAATTTTTAAAAATTGAAATGATACTATGTACAATTCAGTGGGAATATTGTTGAAATGGTTTCATAGTTGAAAGTAGAGAAAATAAAACTCCTTTATTTTTTTTCCAGATTTTTTTGTCTCTCATATCTCACATTTCAATATATTGTTTCAGTTTGGAAGAAGTGTTAAATTCTCAGTAAAACTTGTTGAGTGCCTTTACTACATCTTGTCTGACTGTGTTGTCTGCTACTACATCTTGTCTGACTGTGTTGTCTGCTACTACATCTTGTCTGACTGTGTTGTCTGCTACTACATCTTGTCTGACTGTGTTGTCTGCTACTACATCTTGTCTGACTGTGCTGTCTGCTACTACATCTTGTCTGACTGTGGTGTCTGCTACTACATCTTGTCTGACTGTGATGTCTGCTACTACATCTTGTCTGACTGTGTTGTCTGCTACTACATCTTGTCTGACTGTGCTGTCTGCTACTACATCTTGTCTGACTGTGGTGTCTGCTACTACATCTTGTCTGACTGTGATGTCTGCTACTACATCTTGTCTGAC
>MUZC01004585.1:191803-218906 GCA_002072015.1 Radix auricularia | reverse complement strand
CACAAGTAATAAACACACAAGTAATTAACACACAAGTAATAAACACACAAGTAATAAACACACAAGTAATAAACACACAAGTAATTAACACACAAGTAATAAACACACAAGTAATATACATACACGTAATAAACACACAAGTAATAAACAAACAAGTAATATACACACACACGTAATAAACACACAAGTAATAAACACACACGTAATAAACACACAAGTAATAAACACAAAAGTAATAAACACACACGTAATAAACACACAAGTAATAAACACACAAGTAATAAACACACAAGTAATAAACACACAAGTAATAAACACACACGTAATAAACACACAAGTAATAAACACATACGTAATAAACACACACGTAATAAACACACACGTAATAAACACACACGTAATAAACACACAAGTAATAAACACACAAGTAATAAACACACACGTAATAAAGACACACGTAATAAACACACAAGTAATAAACACACAAGTAATAAACACACAAGTAATAAACACACAAGTAATAAACACAAGTAATAAACACACAAGTAATAAACACACAAGTAATAATCACACAAGTAATAAACACACAAGTAATAAACACACAAGTAATTAACACACAAGTAATAAACACACAAGTAATAAACACACAAGTAATAAACACACAAGTAATATACACACAAGTAATTAACACACAAGTAATGTACATACACGTAATAAACACACACGTAATAAACAAACAAGTAATTAACTCACAAGTAATAAACGAACAAGTAATTAACACACAAGTAATAAACACACACGTTATAAACACACACGTAATAAACACACACGTAATAAACACACACGTAATAAACACAAGTAATAAACACACAAGTAATATACACACAAGTAATAAACAGTAATATACATACACGTAATAAACACACACGTAATGAACACACAAATAATAAACACACAAGTAATAAACACACAAGTAATAAACACACATGTAATAAACACACACGTAATAAACACACACGTAATAAACACACACGTAATAAACACACAAGTAATAAACACACAAGTAATAAACACACAAGTAATATACATACACGTAATAAACACACACGTAATAAACACACAAATAATTAACACACAAGTAATAAACACACAAGTAATAAACACACACGTAATAAACACACAAGTAATAAACACACAAGTAATAAACACACAAGTAATAAACACACAAGTAATAAACACACAAGTAAAAAACACACAAGTAATAAACGCACAAGTAATAAACACACAAGTAATAAACACACAAGTAATAAACACACATGTAATAAACACACAAGTAATTAACACACAAGTAATAAACACACACGTAATAAACACACAAGTAATAAACACACACGTCATAAACACACAAGTAATAAACACACAAGTAATAAACACACAAGTAATAAACACACGAGTAATAAACACACAAGTAATTAACACACAAGCTTTAAGCACACAAGTAATAAACACACAAGTAATAAACACACAAGTAATAAACACACAAGTAATTAACACACACGTAATAAACACACAAGTAATAAACACACGTAATAAACACACAAGTAATAAACACACACGTAATAAACACACAAGTAATAAACACACACGTAATAAACACACAAGTAATTAACACACAAGTAATAAACACACAAGTAATAAACACACAAGTAATAAACACACAAGTAATTAACACACAAGTAATAAACACACACGTAATAAACACACAAGTAATAAACACACACGTAATAAACACACAAGTATTAACACACAAGTAATAAACACACACGTAATAAAAACACAAGTAATAAACACACACGTAATAAACACACATGTAATAAACACACACGTAATAAACTCACAAGTAATAAACACACACGTAATAAACACACAAGTAATAAAGTAAAATTAAAAAGATAACAACAGCTGCTGTATTAATGCCAGGATTCTAAAAAAGCCCCTTTATCTTCTTTCTAATAAGTGTTAACAAGTTCATCACTAGAGTTGATGGCACCCGGGGCGGTCCGCCCCGCTAGTGACGCCAAAGTTAATCCATTCTTCACTTGTTTGCAACGTGATGCGATGGATTGTCATGAGAGAATCAAATGTTTTTTTATGTCTGCTGCCAACATAAGCTCTAAAAGAATAAGTACGAGAAACGATGACGTCCTCAGTGATGTTGGTGAATGTGGACATACAAGTTTATGTTGGTGAATGTGGACCTACAAGTTTGTGTCGGTGAATGTGGACCTACAAGTTTATGTTGGTGAATGTGGACCTACAAGTTTATGTTGGTGAATGTGGACCTACAAGTGTTGGTGAATGGGGACCTCCAAGTTTATGTTGGTGAGTGTGGACCTACAAGTTTATGTTGGTGAATGTGGACCTACAAGTTTATGTTGGTGAATGTGGACCTACAAGTTTATGTTGGTGAATGTGGACCTACAAATTTATGTTGGTGAATGTGGACCTACAAGTTTATGTTGGTGAATGTGGACCTACAAGTGTTGGTGAATGGGGACCTCCAAGTTTATGTTGGTGAGTGTGGACCTACAAGTTTATGTTGGTGAATGTGGACCTACAAGTTTGTGTTGGTGAATGTGGACCTACAAGTTTATGTTGGTGAATGTGGACCTACAAGTTGATGTTGGTGAATGTGGACCTACAAGTTTATGTTGGTGAATGTGGACCTACAAGTTTATGTTGGTGAATGCATACCTACAAGTTTATGTTGGTAAATGTGGACCTACAAGTTTATGTTGGTGAATGTGGACCTACAAGTTTATGTTGGTGAATGTGGACCTAAAAGTTTATGTTGGTGAATGTGGACCTACAAGTTTATGTGGGTGAATGTCGACCTACAAGTTTTTGTGGGTGAATGTGGACCTACAAGTTTATGTGGGTGAATGTCGACCTACAAGTTTATCATGGCAAATGATTGTCTACTAGTTTATGTAAGCCGATTTTACCTTTGGTGTCCATGTTTACTTGTGCTTTGAACGTTTACACACCAAATTAATTTGTATTAGTTTATTGTGCCAGATTATAGGACGATTTTCATGTCAATTTATTTTTTCTATATGCTGCGTGTTCATCTAATGTATGTGCTAAAGTTCAAAGGTCGTTATTCAAGCCTGTTTTTTTGCTCCCGTACAAGTCAAATGCCTAATTATGAATAGTTTAATGGGACGCCCATAAGTTGGCCTGGAAATCTTTATCTCATCTTGGCAGACATTGTTGACCACGCCTCACCCCACGCGGGCAACTGTTAACTGACCACAGCTACAGCCCGTTCATCACTGAGATTACCCTTGGTCAGAGTGTCCGTGTGTGCATGGTCTGAAGCCTATCATCTGTCTCGTGTACTGCTGATAAGTGTGGGTGTGCGGGGAGCGCAATGGTTTGATGGTCCGCCCCTGCCTGGCAAGGATCTGATGACGTGGCAAGTTCATTCAGGCGTGATGGGTCCACTCATCAACCCCCACGGGATCCCTCTAACACACACACGGGATCCCTTTAACACACACGGGATCCCTTTAACACACACACGGGATCCCTTTAACACACACACGGGATCCCTCAAACACACACACGGGATCGCTCTAGCACACACTCCCCTGGGGTTTCCTAACTGACCTCTCTAACACACACTCCTTGGGGTTTCCTAACTGACCTCTCCAACACGCACTCCCTGGCGTTTCCTAAATGTACGCTTGATGGATTTCACCAAGATCCTCAAATTTTCAAAGCCTGAGAATTTATTGTGGCATATAACAGAACTGATCACGATGCCCAATTAAATCTAATGTCTCCCCTCGAACATTAGGCCCAGAAAGTTGCATGTAAATATTGCTGGTCATTTAAGTAATTGGTCAATGAACAAATGAAATCAAATAACGCAATGCCACCATAAAACTGATAAAAGTAAAGTGTTGGAGGTCCACGTACGTCATATGAAATAAAGGTTATACTGATATCAAAACAACAATTCATTGACACAAATTTTGTGAACAAATATAGATGTCAACTACTCACAAACTCTTCAATTATAAGCCACCGAGATCCTATGTTCCTTAAAGTAACGTCTGATGTTCCCTAAAGTAACGCCCGATGTTCCTTAAAGTAAAGTCCAATGTTCCCCAAAGTAGAGCTCAATGATCCCTAAAGTAACGCCCAATGATCCCTAAAGTAACGCCCAATGTTCCCTAAAGTAACGCCCGATGTTCCCTAAAGTAACGCCCGATGTTCCCTAAAGTAACGCCAGATGTTCCCTAAAGTAACGCCCAGTGTTCCCTAAAGTAAAACCCGATGTTCCCTAAAGTAACGCCCAGTGTTCCCTAAAGTAACACCCGATGTTCCCTAAAGTTACGCCCGATGTTCCCTAAAGTAACACCCGGTGTTCCCTAAAGTAACGCCCAGTGTTCTTTACAGTAACGCCCGGTGTTCCCTAAAGTAACGCCCGATGTTCCCTAAAGTAACGCCCGATGTTCCCTAAAGTTACGCCCGATGTTCCCTAAAGTAACACCCGGTGTTCCCTAAAGTAACACCCGGTGTTCCCTAAAGTAACGCCCGATGTTCCCTAAAGAAACGCCCGATGTTCCCTAAAGTTACGCCCGATGTTCCCTAAAGTTACGCCCGGTGTTCCCTAAAGTAACACCTTGGGTAAGACAACTGATCTAATATTTGACATCTCGCCACTTTTAGTATTTCCCGGAAGTAGTTGTTGGGTGCACTCCCTTGTCTAGGTCTGCATTTCGTCCAGCTCTGGTGGTCTGCCCTTGACCGCTTGTGTCAGCATGACCTTTGCAAAAGTGAGCACACAATGGAAGTGATTTTTTTTTTTAAATATTTTATCGGTGTTAGGATTCCTGTCTTTTTATCTAGTAGGCTAGGTGTGTGTGTGTGTGTGTGGTGAAGTGTGTATATAATAGTATTTCGTCTAGATGTGTGTATAATATTAGTTCATCTAGTAGGTGTGTGTATCATATTAGTTCATCTTGTAGGTGTGTATAATATTAGTTCATCTAGTAGGTGTGTGTATATTAGTTCATCTATTAGGTGTGCGTATAATATTTGTTCATCTAGTAGGTGTGTGTATATAATAGTATTTCGTCTAGATGTGTGTATAATATTAGTTCATCTAGTAGGTGAGTGTATAATATTAGTTCATCTAGTAGGTGTGTGTATAATATTAGTTCATCTAGTAGGTGTGTGTATATTATTAGTTCATCTAGTAGGTGTGTATGTTATATTATTTCCTCAAATAGGTGCATATTTAGTCTGTATAATATCATTTCATCTAGTTGATGTGTATGTTTATACTATTTCCTCTAGTAGGTGTGTATTTTATATTATTTCATCTAGTAGGTGTGTATGTTATATTATTTCATCTAGTAGATGTGTATGTTTATATCATTTCATCTAGTAGATGTGTATTTTATATTATTTCATCTAGTAGATGTGTATGTTTATATCATTTCATCTAGTAGATGTGTATGTTATATTATTTCATCTTATAGTTGTATATGTTGTATGTATAATATCATTTCATCCCACCCAAAGCCAATGCAATATTTGGAATTCGTGTTACGCTTTGACAAAGTCAATCCGCAGTTTAATTGGTAGATTGTGTGATGCAAGTAACCCTTTAGGAAAAACGTGTCTCGAATCAGCACGAAAACTATCTGGACACTTGGGGCGTGACGTATATCTAGCCCCAGCCCAGCGAAACTCGGAACATCCTGCCCCCGGGGCTTAGACCGCGACGTTCCAGTTATTTCACTGGCTTCTTATCTGTGACTGGAGAACAATAACTCGGCTCTGTTTCCCCATTGTTTACCAAACACTTGTGTTGACTGAATCCCCTTTAATTAGCCTCGACCAACGTCTCGCTATACGATGGCAAACAACAATCTCCTCGTGGTGGGGAGCCTTCATCCTGTCTCAAATCTTCCGCTGTTTCTCCTGGGAATCAAACTCAGGTTAAACCCAAGGTTAAACCCAGATCCACGTGCTCCAAGGCGCCATTCACAGTTCAGACACCAGGCTTGTGGTCGTCTGCTTGCAAGGTTGCAACTGGTATCACAGAAAATTGGTGGTTGCCTTGCCTTATTTAAATGTCGGTGGTTGCCTTGCCTTATTTAAATGTCGGTGATTGCCCTGCCTTATTTAAATGTCGATGATTGTACATTCAAATGTAATGGTTGCCGTCCATAACACAAGAGAGTCGTATTACAATACACATCTCACGTCGTCAAATTGGTTTCTATCAGAGGTTTTCGTATCACGACCAAACACCAGTGTGAAATTAGTTATCAATTTATTTTTGGATTTAAATGGATGTTTTGTTGATTTTTTAAAAAAAAATATTTGAGAGATGAAATTAATATATGTAAAAATTGAAATTTATTCAATATAACTTCCAATTATACAAAAGACTTTAATTATATGATCAAACGGTTGAAAAAAAGTACAAAATCAGTTATCAATAAATTTTTCTTAATTAAAGTTTACATAGATAAGTTTTAGAGACAAGACAAAAATAATTTGTAATGCTCTTAACAAGTATCTTGTATGTAAAATTAATCATATGAACATTTATAGTTCAATATTTTCAGCTTAAGTCAAAGAGGAGCATTCCAATCAATTGAATCAAATTTATTTACAACTAAGTAATTTCTCTTGAGATAAGCCCCGAGAGATGACATACGTTTGTTTTATTAATACTTAGATGAAAATGATGCAACTGATACCTCTAAAGTCTCGGTGGTCGAGTGACAGCGCGCTCGACTTTATACGGATGATCACGGGTTTGAATCCATGCGAAAGCAAGGATTTGTTCACGGGGCCTAAGGCGTCCCTGAGTCACCCAGCTCCGAATGTGTACCTAACACTAGTTAGGCGGCTGGGCAATGCGTGGAACCCTCATAGTTTGAACTGTGAACGCAGCAGCATTACTTGCCAACATGGTCATGGTCTGTGGACGCAATTAACTTCTCCATAGAAGGAGCGTCTGTATAGATAAGATAGATAAGATAAGATAAGATAAGATAAAGTTTCATAAATTGGTGTTCCGCCATGTAGTAAAATTGGTTTATGTTTATATACGGGAATAATAAAATTGGCCTACTGTTTATTAACATAAATGTGTAATGGAATAATAACCGAAGCAAAATATTAAAGCATTAAACAATATGGAATCCATGTTTTACATCTTTAACTATTTGTATAAATTAACTTTTAGAGGCCAGTATGTTGTGGGTGGGTGTGTGTGGGGGGGGGCATGAAATCGGCCCCGAGCCAAGGATTAAGCTGTCCAGCTAATTGCGGTAAATGGTTTTGTCCACTGTGGTCCAAATTCGTTAACTCCCATCCGTTGAGAGGGTTTAGCGGGGGGTGGGGGGGAAGGGGCGGTGTTTATGTCTGTCGAGTAGCCTGCCCTGGGGACGGACGTAGCGGGAACCCAACTGAACACGGACTCTCATGACGTAACAGTTAATGGTCAAACGGTGTGGGGGGGTCTACACTACACTCTATACGTTTGTACACAGCGATGGACGAGCTTACCACAGGCTCTTACTTTATCAGTACACTCAATACGTTTGAAGATAGAGATGGAAAAAGTTACCAGGCTCTTACTTTATCAGTACACTCAATACGTTTGAAGATAGAGATGGACAAAGTTACCAGGCTCTTACTTTATCAGTACACTCAATACGTTTGAACACAGAGATGGACGAACCCAAGTTTCCAGGTTCTTACTCTATTGGCTGTTACCGTTTAAACTTACAACTGATATTACCATCAATGTTCATAAATTCCTTTACACCTGTTGTGTCTATGGCACAGACAGACGGGGTAGCTTTACATACTATTTTATTCCTGTAAAGTTTCATAGACGGTTTGCTGTCTATATATTACTCTTGTCTATAATGACGTTTTATTAATTTTGTCTTACACACACAGATATCAGACTCTTTCTGACCACCGGAAGTGAGATTAAATCATGGTTTTAGTTTGTGAGCGATATCTGCATTGCTAATGCTTGGTGCCTAACTAGCTAGACGTTATTCATATCCTCACATTTGACCAGGGGTCATTCATACCCTCACATTTGACCAGGGGTCATTCATACCCTCACATTTGACCAGGGGTCAGTCATACCCTCACATTTGACCAGGGGCCATTCATACCCTCACATTTGACCAGGGGTCATTCATATCCTCACATTTGACCAGGGGTCATTCATACCCTCACATTTGACCAGGGGTCATTCATATCCTCACATTTGACCAGGGGTCATTCATATCCTCACATTTGACCAGGGGTCATTCATACCCTAACATTTGACCAGGGGTCATTCATACCCTCACATTTGACCAGGGGTCATTCATACCCTAACATTTGACCAGGGGTCTTTCATACCCTCACATTTGACCAGGGGTCATTCATACCCTCACATTTGACCAGGGGTCATTCATACCTTCACGTTTGACCAGAGTTCATTCATACCTTCACACATGATCAGGGGTCATTCATATCCTCACATTTGACCAGGGGTCATTCATATCCTCACATTTGACCAGGGGTCATTCATACCTTCACGTTTGACCAGGGGTCATTCATACCTTCACACATGATCAGGGGTCATACATACCCTGACAGTAATTGACCAGTATAACTGGTTATACAGTGAATCAGTAGAACTCGGTTATCTCTCTATGGTGCTCTGTCATTCAACAGTAATCGTATGCGAGTATTTATTTTATCATCATCATCAGTGGTACTGAAGTCAAAGTTGGAGACTGTCGTATGATCCTCTGTCTGATCGTATGCGAGTATTTATTTTATCATCATCATTAGTGGTACTGAAGTCAAAGTTGGAGACGGTCGTACCCCCCCCCCCACATCTGCGTCCTTACATCGACCCAAACTGGTGTTACACCCCGCCTCTACATTGTCATACATGATAATATTGGTGCACTAGTTGGCAGGGTCTCCACACGAACTTACCCCAAGACGGCAATGACGACTAGAGCGCACTCAAGCTGATTGTTGAAGATTTCTCCCGTTAAAGTACCAATATTTTCATAAGAACGAGTTACGCTTGACTGAACGCCCTTGACAAACAAACACCCGAGTGAAAGGTTGTCTAGGATGTCGCGCGCACAATCTATGCATTTAATTAAAATATTAAATGTTCAATAACGACGGGAGACGTTTAGAAAAGGCAGAACCGTATAGAAATTATATACGACTACAGATCGATATTGATCAATTCATTTCAATCACGTAGCCCTATTTAAAACGTTTATGTAGTTGCGGCTTGAGAGATCTCTTCAATTGTCTGTCACAGATATTTCATTCATTTTAACCTCTCATTGCCACCTATATTAAACTAGCAGACGAGAAAAGCCCTTGAAACGGAATGCTGGGTAATTTTGGACAATAGTTGGCCACACTTTCACCTAAAGTGTTTTTAAATTGAGCCGTTAGCCTTCAGTTTGTGTTTAATAATCCGTGGGTACTTTATTGCTCCAACATAACGGTACATTTCATTCAAATAACAACATTTCATTCAAGTAACAACATTTCATTCAAATAACAACCTTTCTTCCACCCACAAGAGAAAACACTGCATTTTATTTAAACCCAAACACACAGACATACATTGAAATCCTACATACGGGTGCCAACCCAAACATACAGACACACATTGAAATGCTACATACGGGTGCCACGTCAAGACGCTACGGACGAATAGTGCACGCAGACCTTCAAACAAAGCGGAGAAGATTTTCTTATAATACAACCCCAAGTTAGAAATAGTCTTAACACTGGGAAGCCGTTAAAATACACTTGGAGGTCTTTTGTGTTTAAAAAATGAGTATTTTAATTCTCCTATAATTGCACCACATTACATTGGACCAGATTACATTGGACCACATTACATTGGACCACATTTTATTGGACCACATTACATTGGACCACATTACATTGGACCACATTACATTGGACCATATTACATTGGACCATATTACATTGGACCACACTACATTGGACCATATTAAATTGGACCACATTATATTGGACCACATTAAATTGGACCACACTAAATTGGACCACATTCAATTGGACCACATTAAATTGGACCACATTATATTGAACCACATTAAATTGGACCAAATTATATTGGACCACATTAAATTGGACCACATAAATAATATAATAGTCCAAGTCACTGGATCTGTAACGCTGAGGAGCGATTTACGACAGTCTACAGCAGTTAGTTTAGTTGAAAAATCGTGTGTTGATGAGCGCTGTAAAAATATTTAATATGATGACGTCATTGTTTGGTGTGCATCGGTGCGCAAAATACAACCCCTATTATTAAATACTTTGCGTACATTTCAGAATGTTTAATATTTCGTATTTATCAGAAAAGGACACGTTAGTTGGGCTTTTGAAAAATGTTGGCGCCGTAGGCGCCCTAAAAAAAAGTGGGCGCCGCAGGCGCCACGGCGCCCCGGCACAATCTAGTTCAATATAACAGGAGAAAGTGAATGCCTTCTAAAGACCTAGCTGTCTGTTGACGTCACATAAAGTGCGCACACTTAAAGTGAAAGTCATTTATCTAGAGCCAATAAAATGTGAGGTTGTCGTGATATGGACGTCTTTATTTCACCTGCCACGTCGGATCACTTCACAACGAGTAGTCGATTATTTACCTACAAATTCGATCTTACTTTCCGCTGTGAATACATTTGCAAAGAAAAGTTCCAGCTACATCGAATCAAATATGATGATTTATCAAAGTTCCACCAAAAAACTAGTCACGTGGAAAGTGATTAAATTTGAGCAGATCCTCGCGCTCCGACCAGGAATCGACTCTGTGATGTCATCTAGACTCAACAACCCGACTGCAGAGCTCCGACTCCTGCCCCGTGAGCGCCACGATTGTCGAACTGACAGGTTCTCATCTCAAGTGTCCCCGGACCACGCAGACCCGTACCTTGTCTACACCGACTCGATACCATAAATTCCAGAACTTGACACCTACGAGACTCATCAATAGGTTCCAGTCACTTGAACTTCTCAACACAGGAATGTCATTTACCCAGTGCTGACGTCATACAAGTGCTTTGTGTGCGTGTGTTTAGCTTACTCTTCTTACCTGACGGGCGACGGAAGGCATTGTCGGTGTGATCGAACGTTCAGAAGTGTATTGATCACAAAACGGTGCACCTTTCATTGCCGTTATTGGTTATTGATTGAAAAAGGTTATAGTTAAGAGTTATCGAGGCGAGAATGTTATATGCCAGTGGTTCTAATTCTGTAATTTTTTGGTCCATAAAATACAAATTTTGTTTTGTTTTTTTATTTCATTGACTTTTTCTTTCTTTCTTGAGTGTTCGTAAACAGATCAAAACTCTAAAAATGTTTCTCTTCTTTGATATAATTCTAAGAAATTTTAATCTGAATATGACGTAGAACATCTAGCAGGAAATGTTACTTATGACAGAAGATATCTATATTCTACACGCTTGTCAGGAATTAGTTGTCTGAGATCAGATTTCCCCCCCCCCCCTAGAAATGCCTTCATTAGTATCAGGAAATAAAACACTATCAGTCCTTAGGCAAATATGTAACTAAACTTTCTGGTCAGAAAAACTTTGCGTTGTTTCATTCAGGAAGTCACAATTACTAAATTGGTCCCTCGTGAGTGTATGTGTGCCTGCTTGAGTGTGTGTATGTATGTGTGTCCAGAATGAATTCGTGTGTGTTTGCATATATTTGTATTTGCGAGTGTATGAGTGTGTGTGTGCGCGCATGCATCTGTATGGATGCGTTAATGTTGGTGTTAACGACTGTACATGATTGGTTATATGTTAATATTGACTGTATATATATATATATATAACAACAAATGACAGAGATTGTCTATTCTATCTACTCATCATTCCCGGTTAGATTAAATTGTATTAACTAATTCTAATTTTAACTTGGGTAGATATACAAAATTTTATTTTTCTACAACAGAAATCCTTGATATATATCACCACCGTTAAACACCTCGTGACAGTCAAACCTGTGCACTAGGACCTCTTAGAGCTCGACCTGGACTATATACGTATTCTCTTCTTTAATATCCTCGATTGGTCTTGGGCTTTACAAATGTCATCACAATATTCATTTCATTTATTTATTTTTTATGAAGGTTGGGGGGGGGGTTGGTAAAATTCAATCATTATTTGTAGTGTAACAAACATAGCTCGTAAAATTGTCCGTCTAGACTTATGATTATATTCTAAAATATCATCTTGTTCATTTAAAAATGAGTTTGTCACGTGGGCACTACTTCCGTGTGATCAATTTTGATGCTAGTAGCGTGACGTCATAATGTCCCGTAGAAAGCCGAATTTCCTAATAGACAATGTTCGGGATTTTAATGTGACTTATCAGTTAATAGATTGAATAAGCTGTTAGATCAGTCTGGCATTCAGTTAAGTCATCTTATAGAAATGTGAGACAGGTTTTTTTTTCCAACTTTCACTAGGAACAATGACCTGCCTATTATTATTATTATTATTATTATTATTATTAATTCCAGTTAGGAGACAGCTACTAAAATATTGGTAGCTCTGCCACAGGTATAGTAACAAAAATGTTGCATGCCCTTTTTTAACTTGTGTTGCTGTGGAAACTTTCTATTGCTCTCAGCAATGATGGTGTATGAACAACTAGGATAACCATCAAGCTTACAGCTGTATCAACTATTAGAAACATATAATCCTATAACCTTTAAGCTGTGATTGATTATTTCCCACAGCTTTTAAAAGACTTAAAGAGAGGACGATGTACGAAGTCCTGTGTACAACATGCGAAAGATTGCTACCATTACGTGCAGAGATAAATTTTCAAACACAATGGGATTAACGGCTTAATCCGGAAGCCTTGGATTAGCTATAAGCCATGGGAATACCGTCACCTTCAAGTGTCGTTTTTCGCACCGGCTGCCGTCTGCTCTTCACTTTCTGGTATTGTCTCCCTGTCTTGTATTGTCTCCCTGTCTTATATTGTCTCCCTGTCTTGTCTCCATGTCTTATATTGTCTCCATGTCTTGTATTGTCTCCATGTCTTGTATTGTCTCCATGTCTTGTATTGTCTCCATGTCTTGTCTCCAGGTCTTGTATTGTCTCCTGTCTTATATTGTCTCCATGTCTTGTATTGTCTCCATGTCTTGTCTCCATGTCTGGAGTTGTCTCCATGTCTTGTATTGTCTCCGTGTCTTGTATTGTCTCCATGTCTTGTCTCCATGTCTGGTATTGTCTCCATGTCTTGTATTGTCTCCATGTCTTGTCTCCATGTCTTGTATTGTCTCCCTGTCTTGTATTGTCTCCCTGTCTTGATTGTCTCCATGTCTTGTACTGTCTCCATGTCTTGTATTGTCTCCATGTCTTGTATTGTCTCCATGTCTTGTCTCCATGTCTTGTATTGTCTCCCTGTCTTGTATTGTCTCCCTGTCTTGTATTCTCTCCATGTCTTGTATTGTCTCCCTGTCTTGTATTGTCTCCCTGTCTTGTATTGTCTCCATGTCTTGTCTCCAAGTCTTGTATTGTCTCCATGTCTTGTCTCCATGTCTTGTATTGTCTCCCTGTCTTGTATTGTCTCCATGTCTTGTCTCCATGTCTTGTATTGTCTCCATGTCTGGTATTGTCTCCATGTCTTGTATTGTCTCCATGTCTTGTCTCCCTGTCTTGTATTGTCTCCCTGTCTTGTATTGTCTCCATGTCTTGTATTGTCTCCATGTCTTGTCTCCATGTCTTGTATTGTCTCCCTGTCTTGTATTGTCTCCCTGTCTTGTATTGTCTCCATGTCTTGTCTCCCTGTCTTGTATTGTGTCCATGTCTTGTCTCCATGTCTTTTATTGTCTCCCTGTCTTGTATTGTCTCCATGTCTTGTATTGTCTCCATGTCTTGTCTCCATGTCTGGTATTGTCTCCCTGTCTTGTATTGTCTCCATGTCTTGTATTGTCGCCATGTCTTGTCTCTATGTCTTGTATTGTCTCCCTGTCTTGTATTGTCTCCATGTCTTGTCTCCATGTCTGGTATTGTCTCCATGTCTTGTATTGTCCCCATGTCTTGTCTCAATGTCTTGTATTGTCTCCATGTCTTGTCTCCATGTCTTCTCCCCATGTCTTGTCTCCATGTCTTGTATTGTCTTCATGTCTTGTATTGTCTCCCTCTCTTGTATTGTCTCCATGTCTTGTCTCCATGTCTTGTCTCCATGTCTTGTCTCCATGTCTGGTATTGTCTCCATGTCTGGTATTGTCTCCATGTCTTGTATTGTCTCCATGTCTTGTCTCCATGTTTTGTCTCCATGTCTTGTCTCCATGTCTGGTATTGTCTCCCTCTCTTGTATTGTCTCCATGTCTTGTCTCCATGTCTTGTATTATCTCCATGTCTTGTATTGTCTCCATGTCTTGTCTCCATGTCTTGTATTGTCTCCATGTCTGGTCTAGTCTCCCTGTCTTGTATTGTCTCCATGTCTTGTATTGTCTCCATGTCTTGTCTCCATGTCTTGTATTGTCTCCATGTCTTGTATTGTCTCCATGTCTTGTCTCCATGTCTAGTATTGTCTCCATGTCTTGTATTGTCTCCATGTATTGTCTCCATGTCTTGTATTGTCTCCATGTCTTGTATTGTCTCCATGTCTTGTATTGTCTCCATGTCTTGTATTGTCTCCCTCTCTTGTCTCCATGTCTTGTCTCCATGTCTTGTCTCCATGTCTTGTATTGTCTCCATGTCTTGTCTCCATGTCTGGTATTGTCTCCATGTCTTGTCTACATGTCTTGTATTGTCTCCATGTCTTGTATTGTCTCCATGTCTTGTATTGTCTCCATGTCTTGTCTCCATGTCTTGTATTGTCTCCATGTCTTGTATTGTCTCCATGTCTTGTATTGTCTCCCTGTCTTGTATTGTCTCCATGTCTTGTATTGTCTCCATGTCTTGTATTGTCTCCATGTCTTGTATTGTATCCATGTCTTGTATTGTCTCCCTGTCTTGTATTGTCTCCATGTCTGGTCTCCATGTCTTGTATTGTCTCCATGTCTTGTATTGTCTCCATGTCTTGTATTGTCTCCCTGTCTTGTATTGTCTCCATGTCTTGTATTGTCTGCATGTCTTGTATTGTCTCCCTGTCTAGTGTGGTCTCCATGTCTTGTATTGTCTCCATGTCTTGTATTGTCTCCCTGTCTTGTATTGTCTCCATGTCTTGTCTCCATGTCTTGTATTGTCTCCATGTCTTGTATTGTCTCCATGTCTTGTATTGTATCCATGTCTAGTATTGTCTCCATGTCTTGTATTGTCTCCATGTCTTGTATTGTATCCATGTCTTGTATTGTCTCCATGTCTTGTGTCCATGTCTGGTATTGTCTCCATGTCTTGTATTGTCTCCATGTCTTGTCTCCATGTCTGGTATTGTCTCCATGTCTTGTATTGTCTCCATGTCTTGTATTGTCTCCATGTCTTGTCTCCATGTCTTGTATTGTCTCCATGTCTTGTCTCCATGTCTTGTATTGTCTCCATGTCTTGTGTTGTCTCCATGTCTGGTATTGTCTCCATGTCTTGTCTCCATGTCTTGTCTCCATGTCTTGTCGCCATGTCTTGTATTGTCTCCATGTCTTGTCTCCGTGTCTGGTATTGTCTCCATGTCTTGTCTCCATGTCTTGTATTGTCTCCATGTCTTGTATTGTCTCCATGTCTTGTCTCCATGTCTGGTATTGTCTCCATGTGTTGTATTGTCTCCATGTCTTGTCTCCATGTTTGGTATTGTCTCCATGTCTTGTATTGTCTCCATGTCTTGTATTGTCTCCATATCTTGTATTGTCTCCATGTCTTGTCTCCATGTCTTGTATTGTCTCCATGTCTGGTATTGTCTCCATGTCTTGTCTCCATGTCTTGTATTGTCTCCATGTCTTGTAGTGTCTCCATGTCTTGTCTCCATGTCTGGTATTGTCTCCATGTCTTGTATTGTCTCCATATCTTGTCTCCATGTCTGGTATTGTCTCCATGTCTTGTATTGTCTCCATGTCTTGTATTGTCTCCATGTCTTGTCTCCATGTCTTGTATTGTCACCATGTCTGGTATTGTCTCTCTGTCTTGTATTATCTCCATGTCTTGTATTGTCTCCATGTCTTGTCTCCATGTCTTGTATTGTCACCATGTCTGGTATTGTCTCCCTGTCTTGTATTGTCTCCATGTCTTGTATTGTGGCTATTAATCCCCTTTGACACGCTTTATATATATATATTTATATATATATATATATANTATATATACAGTGATACCTCGAGATACGAGTGCCCTAACATACGACCTATTTGAGATACGAGCTGTCGAGCGAGCCATGTTTTATTTTGAAATACGAGCGACATTTGAGATGCGAGGAACGGCCCAAAATGCCAGTGGAGAAGGAGATTATGTCTCTAGGAAAATCCATGGGCCTGGTGATGGGTGAGAGGGCCTGGTGATGGGTGAGTGGGGCTGGTGATGGGTGAGAAGGGCTGGTGATGGGTCAGAGGGGCTGGTGATGGGTGAGAGGGCTGGGTGATGGTTTGAGAGGGCCTGGTGATGGGTCAGAGGGCTGGTGATGGGTCAGAGGGGCTGGTGATGGGTGAGAGGGCATGGTGATGTGTGAGAGGGCCTGGTGATGGGCTAGAGGGCCTGGTGATGGGTGAGAGAGACGTGAACGAACTCGTCGAGGAACACTCTCAGGAACTGACGAACAAGGAATTACCAGAGTTACAGTTGCAGCTGTATTCAGGGGTTATTTAAGAAAGCAGTTATCGTTTATCCAATTTATTAAATAATTTATATCTTTAAATCCTGTATATTAACGCATGGTGTCTGCTTGATTTTTTGTCTAAAACTTTGATCGAATTTACTGTAATTAAATGAATGAATTCTTTAGATTATCACTATGCAGCATTTAAATTTGTGTGCTAGACTGTCAAGCAGGTGCGTATTATATTAACGATACTTTTTTAAAAAAATATATATTCCCGATCTGTCAATTTTTATGCTAGTCTGTCGCGCGGTGCGCTTTAGCTTCAACGTGTTTTTATAACCCTATATGAAAACTTTAGACCACTTACAGACACATATACACATAAACATCACAATTTGTTTCAAACAGTGAAACCTATATCCTTAAAAGTTATACAGTTCCATATTAAAACTTGGGAATATATTAAACAATAAACGAAACAAATGAAGAAAGTTAAGTCAAAACATTTCACAAGCGTGAATCACAGGACTATAACATACCAGGAAGTGTACAAATAATTTCTCAATATTTCAATAGATGTAAAGTCTATGTTTTTAGCAGGCTTATTGAGCACATCATCAAAAATGTGACATTCACTCTTACCCTGGACAATATTCGGATCTAGTAAAACACGGGCAGAACATAGATCTAGAAGATTCTATGAAATAGTGGGAGGGGGGGCGGTGTGACTCTGTAGCGGCTACTGGCTGTTAACCGTGACAGACGTGTACATCCCTGTAGCGAAGACAGTAGAAGTTTATTGTTGTCAATGTACAGCCCTGTAGCAATGAGAGTAGTAGTTTTTTGTTACCAATGGACAGCCCTGTAGCAATGACAGTAGAAGTTTATTGTTACCAATGGACAGCCCTGTAGCAGCATCCAATTCTCAGTTGAATATATTCCATCAAAGTACGTCAAAAAGAATGTGATATTGTTTATTTCCTCACCAAATGTCACATATAAAGTGCACTGATCCCTCCCAAAGAGATACAGAGACAATGTGTCCGTCGTGAACAAACGTATTAATGTCATTCAGTTATTTCAATGCGACACCTTATTTTTGTATATGGCATAGACAAGATAGAACTCCCCCCCCCCCCCCCGTGTGGCCTGCAGTGAGAACTTTTCCCATCAGACTTTGTGGACGTCACGTGACACCTCCGCAGAAGTCTTGACAGAGTTATTGCCCCGTGTGGGTGGGAGGTGGGGGCAGAGATCAATGTGAGTCACGTGACTAGGAAAATGGCGTTACCTATAAGAACATTATTGGGTATTGACCAGTGGTTGCAATTGTTAGTTGTGGTATCTATGTTTGAGTGGCTCACTGTGTAGTTGTGGTATCTATGTTTGAGTGGCTCACTGTGTAGTTGTGGTATCTATGTTTGAGTGGCTCACTGTGTAGTACAGTAAATGACAATTTCAGCATTACGGATAAATCTCTTGTTACTCAGCCCATGAGTCTATTTTATCCCCCCTCCCCCCATTGATCATGCCACCTCCAGAGAGAAAGTATGTCACAACTTACTATTAACTTTATTTACTTGAGTTTGTTTTTTTCTGAAATAATTTTCTTAAACGAGTTAGAAAATATGAACTCAAAGACACAAGAGTGAAATATACCAGCGAGTAAAGTCCCCCTAAGAGATACAAAAGAGATTCTCAAACGTCGTTCAAAAAGTGTCCAGCACAACGCTTAGCCAACAAATTCTAAATGTTGCCCTCCCAATAAAATCAAAGTCATCTTGTAACACTTGAGGATCACCGAGCTTTGCCAAAGACACCAGAAAGTAGAGTCAAACGACACTTTGAGGATCACCGAGCCATGCCAATGACACCAGAAAGTACAGTCAAACGACACTTTGAGGACCACCGAGCCATGCCAATGACACCAGAAAGTTGAGTCAAACGACACTTTGAGGATCACCGAGCTTTGCCAAAGACACCAGAAGTACAGTCAAACGACACTTTGAGGATCACCGAGCTTTGCCAAAGACACCAGAAAGTACAGTCAAACGACACTTTGAGGATCACCGAGCCATGCCAATGACACCAGAAAGTTGAGTCAAACGACAATTTGAGGATCACCGAGCTTTGCCAATGACGCCAGAACGTAGAGTCAAACGACATTTTGAGGACCACCGAGCTTTGCCAAAGACACCAGAAAGTAGAGTCAAACGACATTTTGAGGACCACCGAGCTTTGCCAAAGACACCAGAAAGTAGAGTCAAACGACACTTTGAGGATCACCGAGCCATGCCAATGACGCCAGAAAGTACAGTCAAACGACACTTTGAGGATCACCGAGCTTTGCCAATGACGCCAGAAAGTAGAGTCAAACGACACTTTGAGGATCATCGAGCTTTGCCAATGACGCCAGAAAGTAGAGTCAAACGACACTTTGAGGATCACCGAGCTTTGCCAATGACACCAGAAAGTAGAGTCAAACGACACTTTGAGGATCACCGAGCTTTGCCAAAGACACCAGAAAGTACAGTCAAACGACACTTTGAGGACCACCGAGCCATGCCAATGACACCAGAAAGTACAGTCAAACGACACTTTGAGGATCACCGAGCTTTGCCAATGACGCCAGAAAGTACAGTCAAACGACACTTTGAGGATCACCGAGCCATGCCAAAGACACCAGAAAGTACAGTCAAACGACACTTTGAGGATCACCGAGCTTTGCCAAAGACACCAGAAAGTAGAGTCAAACGACACTTTGAGGATCACCGAGCCATGCCAAAGACACCAGAAAGTACCGTCAAACGACACTTTGAGGATCACCGAGCCATGCCAAAGACACCAGAAGTACAGTCAAACGACACTTTGAGGATCACCGAGCCATGCCAAAGACACCAGAAAGTACAGTCAAACGACACTTTGAGGATCACCGAGCTTTGCCAAAGACACCAGAAAGTACAGTGAAACGACACTCTGAGGACCACCGAGCTTTGCCAAAGACACCAGAAAGTACAGTCAAACGACACTTTGAGGATCACCGAGCTTTGCCAAAGACACCAGAAAATACAGTCAAACGACACTTTGAGGATCACCGAGCTTTGCCAAAGACACCAGAAAGTACAGTCAAACGACACTTTGAGGACCACCGAGCTTTGCCAAAGACACCAGAAAGTACAGTCAAACGGCACTTACTATCAGATGGCTAAAATGAGAGTTGAAACCATTTTCCTTGACTTATAGGCGTGAAGGATGTTTCTTTTATTAATAGACTGTATGTATTGTTATTTCCATGTAAAGCGCTGTGAGCCCGGCTCCTTGCTGGGATACAGCGCTTTATAAATTATCATTTTATCATTATTATTATTAAGGAAAGATGGAGCAACATTAACAAACAAAAAACTATTCCCACATTTTTGAGCTTAATATCTTAGGTTTTTTTTGTATTCGTTTGTATGTACGTTTGTATGTATGTTTGTATGTATGTTTGTATGTACGTTTGCTTGTATGTACGTTTGCTTGTATGTTAATATGTACGTTTGCTTGTATGTACGTTTGTATGTACGTTTGCTTGTATGTTAATATGTACGTTTGCTTGTATGTACGTTTGTATGTACGTATGCTTGTATGTTAATATGTACGTTTGCTTGTATGTACGTTTGTATGTACGTTTGTTTGTATGTTTGTATGTACGTTTGTATGTACGTTTGTATGTATGTTTATATGTACGTTTGTTTGTACGTTTGCTTGTATGTTTGTATGTACGTTTGTATGTACGTTTGCTTGTACGTTTGCTTTATGTTTGTTTTAAATTAGACAAGGTTCGGGTAGCGATGAAATGATGGGAGAGTTGTTTCAAGTGGAATAATACGTGTAGTGTTGCTACCAATAGGCTGACATGTTTGACCACTAGAGGCTTCTGGTCAGCGGCGTGACATGTGTTCACAATAAAGCTAATGTCTTTAACGTGGGGAATTAAGGCGTGTCCGAAAAGGTAATCCAACGCCTGAACCCCGTGTTTACATTTTGTGGTCAAGCTCGATTTGACCATTCGCTCCGGCAGACCCGGGTGTTAGGCCACAATATTAACGTGTTGGACATGACAAAGACCCGGATCTTCGTGCCCCCCCCCCCGCACACACACACCCACAAATCTTGTGTAGGTTGGGCTGGTTGACAAGAATGTTTTCAAGCTTGACGTCACCCAAAATCCTCTTAGCCCTCAGTAGAACTCCTCACTCAATGTCTTCATGATACAATGGCTACAACTTGAGGGCCGCCATCTTGAGGCTTAGTTTACGCCGACTGAGATAACTTACGCTTGGGAGAGGGCAGTTGTCCGGGCTATCAAGGCCCGTGACGCAACAATGGTCAGTGGATGCTCGAGGCACGTCACAAGTCCTTGAGAGACCCCCCCCCCCGGATGCGTTGACGCGAATATTGGAAAATAAGATAGCCAGGAGTTGTGCGAGAGACTGACCAGTCGCTTTCAACATGTGGGAGCGGGGGGGGGGCTTGACCAGTCCCTGTCGACATGTGGGAGGGGGGGGTTGACCAGACCATGACATGTTGTTTGATATCCTAAACTGATATGATAACGAGGATGTAATGACTTGTGAGTAGGCTCTGGTAGATTACAACTTTACACGATCTCAACAACTACATACGGTGTTGCCGTTGTTCAACACTCCGGAAAAATTATCTGCATTAATTACTGTCAAGAAATATTCCGACACTTCGATCACGGAAGTTTTGTTTTTAAAACCAGACAGACTACGTTAATCAATACCATAATGCCGAGGTCAGATGACGAGAGTCTATACTCTACACTATGGTCAGACAGAAATATGTTTGCTCGCTCTATCTTCTCATATAAACAATGCTTCAATTTCAAAATTTCCAGTTGAACGTTTTGCTCACAGAATGACGTCACTCCCTATCACGATAAATAGCTGATAGAGAGTGATGTAGTTAGTCAAAGGATGAATCACTGTTAGCATTTCATTTACACATCAGAACTTTCCAGAAAAAAATGTGAATTTTCGTGGTGGATTTGTGGGATTGAAGGAGTTAGAAGTGGGACTGAATGAATGTTAGAAGTGAGATTGAAGGGAGGTTAGAAGTGGGACTGAATGAATGTTAGAAGTGGGATTGAAAGGAGGTTAGAAGTGGGACTGAAGGAATGTTAGAAGTGGGATTGAAAGGAGGTTAGAAGTGGGATTGAAGGAATGTTAGAAGTGGGATTGAAAGGAGGTTAGAAGTGGGATTGAAGGGAGGTTAGAAGTGGGATTGAAGGAATGTTAGAAGTGGGATTGAAGGAATGTTAGAAGTGGGATTGAAGGGAGGCTAGAAGTGGGATTGAAGGGATGTTAGAAGTGAGATTGAAGAGATGTTAGAAGTGGGATTGAAGGGAGGTTAGAATTGGGATTGAAGGGAGGTTAGAAGTGGGATTGAAGAGATGTTAGAAGTGGGATTGAATTGAAGGAATGTTAGAAGTTGGATTGAAGGGATAATTTCAACTCATTATTACTTGGACCTGAGTCACGAGTACATGAATTACAGAATTTTGATTCTGCAACAGAAATTGTTCGTTCTGCAATGAATTAGTTGAATGAAAAATTCGCTTACATGTAAGGGTTGCTCAAGTTCACTATGTTTTTGTATTTAATGATTAGCTGGAATTTTTTTTTAAAATCCAATATGTGTTTTATAAACTAGACCATTTTCCCGTCAGTTAACATGATTGTATCTCCAGCACAATACTCAGACACTCATACACACACAGACACTCACATACACAACACTCACACGGACACACATATACACACAGATCTTCTTAGCTTTGAACAGCTGAGGTGTGTGACGTCACGCTTTGTATTCCTGGAAATATAAAATGATATTTTTTAATGTTAAGTCGATTAAATTAATACATGTGTACCAACAGGGAAGTGTAGCAACATTAGGATGGTGTACCAACAATAGCATTGTGTACTAAGAGTAGGATTAGGATGGTGTACTAACAGTAGGATTAGGATGGTGTACTAACAGTATGATTTTGGATGGTGTACTAAGAGTAGGATCAGGATGGTGTACTAAGAGTAGGATCAGGATGGTGTACTAACAGTAGGATTAGGATGGTGTACTAACAGTATGATTTTGGATGGTGTACTAACAGTAGGATTAGGATGGTGTACTAACATTAGGATTAGGATGGTGTACTAACAGTAGGATTAGGGTGGTGTACTAACAGTAGGATTAGGGTGGTGTACTAACAGTAGGATTAGGATGGTGTACTAACAGTAGGATTAGGGTGGTGTACTAACAGTAGGATTTTGGATGGTGTACTAACAGTAGGATTAGGATGGTGCACTAACAGCAGGATTAGGATGGTGTACTAACAGTAGGATTAGGATGGTGTACTAACAGTAGGATTAGGATGGTGTACTAACAGTAGGATTAGGATGGTGTACCATCAATATATAGCATGGCTTACAAACAATGGAATAGGAATTTGAATTAAATGCACAACCTTTTCTACCCTAAGCCTAGCAATTAGATGAACCCGTGTTGTATTAAAGACCCCACGCCCACGCCCCACGCTAACATTGAATAGTTACGACAACACTTTCGTCCTTGGTTCTAATAGTTTTAATGATGGCGTTTGCTTTAATTATATGGTGGCGTGGACATGGTCAAAGCTGTTGCCTGGTCACAGCCGGACCTATGATAGACCACAAGTGAAAGTTTGGACGGGGTTGGGGCTCATGCGGGCTAGGGGTCAGGGGTCCACACGAGCTGGGTTAATGGCAATAGTTGGAGACACATGATGGCGGTGGTACCCTTTCAAACTCAGCATGTGAAGGGGTGGGGAAAACGGGCCATGGGGCAGTCTGACATTTTTGGACTGGTCAGCGCAAATAAACCATCCCTGTAATGGTGGGCTAATAACTGCTGCCAAGGGGAATTTTGTGGTCAGTACTGGTCGGCACATTACGTCCAACAGTTTCATAATGGGGTCAGCCATTCTTTCGATGATTTGGTCTTTCGTCTGACCTAGTTTCAGCGTTAAAGCGGAGAAATTTCCACGAATAAAATTTCATTAAAAGAAAAAAAAAAAAGAGAGAAAAAGTTTTAATGAACCTTTGAAAACTCTCCTATAACGTAATAGTAAATGGAAAACACGTAAACAAGGTGTGGGTTAGCCTGAACAAAACAGCGAACGTTTCGGCAAAGAGCCTTCCTCAACGAACAAACAATACACAAATAAAACGAATATAGAGAAATGAAAAAAAAAAACAACTTAGCTGCGGTGAAATCCTAAGAGTCAGTGAAAGCTTTCTTCTAACATCACTTTCCAATGAAAGCTTTCATCTAACATCACTTTATAATGAAAGCTTTCATCTAACACCACTTTATAGTGAAAGCTTTCATCTAACATCACTTTCCAATGAAAGCTTTCATCTAACACCACTTTCCAATGAAAGCTTTCATCTAACACCACTCTCCAATGAAAGCTTTCATCTAACACCACTCTCCAATGAAAGCTTTCATCTAACACCAGTTTCCAATGAAAGATTTCATCTAACACCAGTTTCCAATGAAAGCTTTCATCTAACACCACTTTCCAATGAAAGCTTTCATCTAACACCACTCTCCAATGAAAGCTTTCATCTAACACCAGTTTCCAATGAAAGATTTCATTGACTCTTTCAGCCTTTCTTTTACCCTGTTTACCTGTTTTTCATGTAAAATCTACTAATTTATAAGCCTGATTGCAGTCTCACCCCCATTTTGTGCCTATAACATATACAGGAAATCACTTGATCTCAAACATTTACAATGTAGCTATTACCGTTTGGTGACATAGGCCAGTCCCCATGATTACTCAGCCGACTTTAAGCGTCTACGTGCTTACTCTTACTTCGTTATCTATCTCAAGATTTTTATACGTTTTCAAATTCACTCTCACAAGACTAATGGTGTTTGATCAAGTGTTTCAATTCTCCGATTAAGCATTTGTTATAAACCTGAAAAAAAATAGTTTTGACCGCTGACATTTATATATCTTACCGATTTTTGAGCTAACTTGTGTTTTGTGACCGTCTGTGGCCCAAACAGATATTCACTGACTCTCCCCATGTGCAAACTAAATCTTCCTGGTCACTTTCGAGAGGCCTAAACAAAGGTCCACGGGTCATCTCCACCTCAAACCCCCGCGGTCTGACCAACTATGACCAGCTGACCCTCAGGGCTTCTTGCTGGCTGACCTGCATAAAAACATGCCATGGGGCTCGTCCAGACGTCTGTTGCACTGTTGAGGACGCTTGACCTTTTCAACCTTATATTCCACTTCATGCAGGGAATATATTTCCCTGTTCAGATTAATAGGCCTCTTCATTCTGTGTATCAACAACAGCCAGTGTTTTCAAAGTACATGCACTAATTCTAATGGTTTTTCTTAAAGCAGTACCCAATGTACTTTAGTAATTATAAATCTGAATGATTTAAACCCCCACCCAGACAATTATAAATCTGAATGATTTATACCTACTCCCAGACAATTATAAATCTGAATGATTTAAACCCCCGCCCAGACAATTATATTAATTATAAATCTAAATGAATGATACCTCCGCCCAGACGATTATACATCTGAATGATTTATACCTACTCCTAGACAATTATAAATCTAAATGATTTATACCTACTCACAGACAATTATAAATCTAAATGATTTATACCTCCGCCCAGACAAACCCACCCTAAGCCCAATTAGGATAGTTTAGACAAATATTCTGCAGCAACATTCAGGTCAGACCTGGCAAGTTTAAAAAAACCAACATTTAGGAGACGTCAGATAGTGTTACTAAAGTCAACATTCTTCAGCTTATTTTGAACCAATTATTTCCACATATTTCCTAGAACTCATTTCCTTGTAAAATATTGAGAATACCGGTGGAGAGAGCACTTACTTGTCTTTGCTTTACATCACAAAACCTACTTTTATAGCCTTACATCCCAACACCTACTTTTATAGTTCTACATCCCAACACCTACTTTTATAGCCTTACATCCCAACATCTACTTTTATAGCTTTACATCCCAACACCTACTTTTATAGCCTTACATCCCAACACCTACTTTTATAGCCTTACATCCCAACACCTACTTTTATAGCCTTACATCCCAAAACCTACTTTTATAGCCTTACATCCCAACACCTACTTTTATAGCCTTACATCCCATCACCTACTGTTATAGCCTTACATCCCAACACCTACCTTTATAGCATTACATCCCAACACCTACTTTTATAGCCTTACATCCCAATACCTACTTTTATAGCTCTGAATCCCAAACAGTGGCGTAGCGAGGGGGGCAGGGGGGGCGAATGCCCCCGGGCGCCACGTTAGGGGGGGCGCCAAAATGAGTATTAAAACTCATTATTTAATTTCATTTTAATGTAAACTAATGTATCCCAAATACGTTTGCAAGATTGAATATTGGAACTCCGAACATATCTTTATTACAAAACAGTTGTTAAACATGATTTAGGCGCCCCCAAAGAGCGTTAAGGGGCGCCATTCTACTCATAAATAAATGACACATCCTAATGTAGGATTGCTGATGTGTTTTTTTTTTAATTTAAAAAACTGTGAATTGATGGTAGTGAGCAGTAAGAGACCAATACGATTCTTTTAATAGAGCTACCAGAGACGACACTAAAAGCAACCAAAATTACCAAGACAAGAAAAAGGAGTGGCTTAAAGCAGTGGTTCTCACCCTGTGGTCCACGGACCACAAGTGGTCCGCGAAGATTTGCCAGGTGGTCCGTGAGAGAAGCATGAAATTTACGCACTGTAGGATTAATCGAGATAGACTAGCAAGTAAAAGAATTAACGCAGACTTAAATATATTTCTGATCTGGCCATAATGGTTTTTAATTTTATCAAGCTCGTCAATTAAATTCTCGTCTCTTTGATTTCTTATGCTCGAATATGAATCTTGAACGTTAACAGTTACTAATGTATACTGAAGTTCGCTGGTTATCTGACTGTTTTAATTACGCGATGACGTAAGAGATTTTCATGTAGAAATAACTCAAAGCTTGTTGATAGTTTGAACCATGGCTAATGGGTTGCTGTTCTGGCTTACTTGGCTGAAATTTTTGAAAAGCTCAATAAACTTAATTCCACTCGGCAAGGAAAGCAGATACATTATATGACTCTCAGTGACAGAATGTCTGCTTTTACGAAAAAGCTTGATCTTTGAAAAAAAA
>MUZC01004585.1:125504-162333 GCA_002072015.1 Radix auricularia | reverse complement strand
GCCACCACCAAGAAATGAGATATCTTCATAGACCACCACCAAGAAATTAGATAACTTCATAGACCACCACCAAGAAATTAGATAACTTCATAGACCACCACCAAGAAATTAGATAACTTCATAGACCACCACCAAGAAATTAGATAACTTCATAGACCACCACCAAGAAATTAGATTACTTCATAGACCACTATCAAGAAATTAGATAACTTCATACAACAACACAAGAAATTAGATAACTTCATATAATAACACAAGAAATTAGATAACTTCATAGACCACCACAAAGAAATTAGATAACTTCATACAACAACACAAGAAATTAGATAACTTCATATAATAACACAAGAAATTAGATAACTTCATAGACCACCACCAAGAAATTAGATAACTTCATACAACAACACCAAGAAATTAGATAACTTCATACAACAACACCAAGAAATTAGATAACTTCATAGACCACCACCAAGAAATTAGATAACTTCATACAACACCACAAGAAATTAGATAACTCCATACAACAGCACAAGAAATTAGATAACTTCATACAACAACACAAGAAATTATATAACTTCATATAACACAAGAAATTAGATAACTTCATACAACAGCACAAGAAATTAGATAACTTCATATAATAACACAAGAAATTAGATAACTTCATAGATCAACACCAAGAAATTAGATCATAAATATTTCTTGCATATATTTCTGTGCTGCACCACGTCAGTGAGGTACAAAGTTAAGTCACTGAGGTACAAATAAGTTAAGTCAGTGAGGTACAAATAAGTTAAGTCAGTGAGGTACAAAGTTAAGTCAGTGAGGTACAAATAAGTTAAGTCAGTGAGGTACAAACAAGTAAAAAGCTGAAAGCAAGCAGACGGACGACATCCCACGCTGTGTTTTCAAACTCCAATTTGAGATTCCATGGTCCTCTTACGTGACCCCTTGTGGCACCTTAAATGTTACAGCTCCTCACCCACGCGGTTTTATTTACTGTCAAAGAAATGATTCACATTACTTCAACTTACTATTTCTGGCCATTCCTTTATTCCACACGTTGGTATTAAAATATCAAATTTCACTATTCAGGTCTATAGTTAGCCATGTAAATGATCATAACACAATCTCTAGAGTTTCTGTGCAATTATTTGTTGCTTTAATGTCTTTGTTGTTCGCAGACAACGGTAAGAATTTAAAGCATATCGATACCTTATTTATTTTTAACCACAAAGCGATCACATTCTTTAAACGGCGATTACATACGTTTTTCTTTAAACGGCGATTACATACGTTTTTCGCACAAAGAATCTTTTAAAGTAAGTAAAGCCCCCCCCCCCCCCCCCCCGGCTGCTTTCAGAGTTAAAATGTTCACTTATCAGAGATTTGACCTCACCCACTCCCCTCGTTTCGTGATTTCAAATATTATTTTTCAAAGATTAAAATCTCACTTTCCAGATCTCGAAATGTCAACTTTCAGTGCTTATAAAATAAAATAGTATTTTCCAGATCGTGAATTCTTACTTTCCAGATCGTGAATCCTAACTTTACTAATCGTGAATTCTTACTTTTCAGATAGTGAATTCTTACTTTCCAGATCATGAATATAAATATATTTATATTCCAGATGCGAAACTTGGTTTCCGCGACATTGGCTAAATTATTTTTGGCGCCCTTAACAATCCGGCATCCTTCCGTCTCGCGAGACGATGGTGCATCACCGTTGGGTTGGGTTGCATTTCCTCGAGTGACTGTGCAGTCCTATCCTTGAGTGACAGTCTTTGCCACAGTTTTTACACACGAGTTCTGTGATTCCAAATGTTTTGGCCTTTCTCCTAGCTCTTCTGTCTGCAGCCTCCTCCATTCTTCGCTCCTCGGCTACTATGACGCCCTCTTTGACAACTGTGCGCCACGTAGATCGGTCTTCTGCCTTACACTCCCAGTCACTTGTATGTATTTTGGCTGCTTTCATGTCCCTTTGACAGACATCTTTAAATCGCAAGCGTGGGCGACCTGTTTTCCTCTTTCCTGAAGTAAGTTCACCATATAGGAGGTCCTTCGGGATGCGGCCGGGGCTCATTCTTTTGACATGTCCTAGCCACCTCAGGCGTCTTTCACTAAGAATTGAGAACATGCTTTGGGTATTGGCACGCGTTAGTACCTCACTATTAGGCACTTTTTCTTGCCATTTAATACCAAGGATGCGGCGCAAGCATCTCAAATGGAAGCTGTTAAGCTTACGCTCTTGTGATGTATAAGTGGTCCATGTCTCGCTCCCATATAGTAGTGTACTGATGACACAGGCTCGATAGACGCACAGTTTGGTTTTCTCCGTTAGCTTGGTGTTTTGCCAGACCCGCTTATTTAGTTTAGCCATTGTTGCGGCTGCCTTGCCAATTCTGCTGTTTATTTCTTCTTCAATGGACAGTGTATTGGAGACCTTGGATCCCAAGTAGGTGAAGCTGTCCACAACCTCCAAGTTTTCATTATCGATATTTATGGTAGGAGGAGGTCGAGTGTCTTGGGCCATGATGTTTGTCTTTTTCAAGCTGATTTGCAGACCAAATTCTTTGCAGGCATTGGAGAAGCTTGACACGAGTTGTTGCAAACCAGATTCTGTATGTGCTGTTAGTGCCGCATCATCCGCAAATAGTAGCTCTCGAATTAGGACATCCGTCGTTTTGGTCTTGGCTCGGAGGCGGGCAGTGTTGAAAAGTCCTCCATCAGCTCTGGTATGTAACCAGATTCCCTCACTGCTATCCTTGAATGCGTATCGAAGAAGTACAGAGAAGAATATTGCGAAGAGTGTTGGTGCGAGTACACAACCTTGTTTAACTCCGCTGCTGACAGGGAAGGCCTCTGACTTAGCTCCATCGAACTGTACTGTGCCAAGCATATTTTCATGGAACTGTCTGATGATGGCAAGTAGGTGAGGGGGACATCCAATTTTTGCCAGTATTTGGAATAGCCCGTTGCGACTGACTAAGTCGAAGGCTTTTGTAAGGTCCACAAATGCAATGTATAGTGGCATCTGCTGCTCTCTGCATTTTTCCTGGAGCTGTCGTATGGAGAACACCATGTCTATGGTAGACCGACCGGACCGGAAACCACACTGAGATTCTGGATAGACGCGGGATGCTAGGCTTTGTAAACGTTTTAGTATAACGCGGGCAAAGGTCTTTCCTACAATACTAAGGAGTGAAATGCCGCGATAATTATTGCAATCACTCCTATCACCTTTGTTTTTATATAGTGTCACTATATTTGCATCCTTTAGGTCTTGGGGGATGTAGCCCTGTTCCCAGCAGAGGGACAGAATCTCGTGCAATGGTTGGAGTAAAGCTGTCTTGCCACTCTTTAGAACCTCTGGTGGTATTCCATCATTCCCAGGCGCTTTTCCACAAGCTAGACTGTCAATTGCTTTGCTCAGCTCTTCCTGTGTGGGCACGACATCAAGTTCTTCCATGAGTGGCATATCTGGGATGTCATCTAGAGCGGTGCTGGAGACTGTGGTAACTGTTGAATACAATTCCAGATAATGCTCAACCCACCGTTTTAGCTGTGCTGCCTGGTCTTGAATAATTTCTCCATTTTTGGACTTTAGGGGAGCAGCTTTTGACGTCAAGGGGCCCGTTGCCTTTTTGATGTTTTCGTACATGACTTTTGCATTGCCCATGTCTGCAGCTGATTGTATACTGGAACAGAGCTTAAGCCAGTAGGTATTGACACATTTACGTGCAACCTTTTGGGCAAGTGACTTAGCTGTTTTTAAAGCATGCAAATTGTCAGGTGTAGGCTTTTCCTTGTAAGCCATAAGAGCTTTCCTTTTTGCTTCAGTGACGGGTTTCATCTCGTCCCAATGTTCATCAAACCAGTCCGTGTTTTTGTGAGATTTTTTGCCAAAGGCTTGTATTGCGGATGTATAGATTGTGTCTCTCAGTTGCGTCCATTTGGAGTCAATGGTGACGCATGGGGACATCTTTGAGAGACTTTCCTTCACCTTGTCTTTGAACAGCTGCGCTATCGCAGGGTCTTTCATGCAGGAGGTATTGATGCGTGGACTTCCCTTTTTCTTTGTGTGGTACGAGTTTTTCCTCATTATTCGTACTTTGCTGGCGACAAGGGAATGATCCGTGTCACAGTCGGCACTGTGATAGCTGCGAGTGAGTAGGACGCTAGCTAGTTGTGCACGCCTGGTGATAATGAGGTCCAGCTGGTGCCATTGGTGGGATCGAGGGTGTCTCCAAGATACTTGATGTATATCCTTGCACTTGAAGAAAGTGTTGGTCACACACAAGCCTCGTGAGCAGCACAATTCCAGAAGCCTTTGTCCATTTTCATTTAACTTTCCTCTTCCAAATAGTCCAAGGCAGGTGGGCCAGGCTTCGTGGTCGCTCCCCACTCTAGCATTGAAATCTCCTAGGAGATAGATTGCCTCGTCTTTGTGGATGCCGGCTATTGCCTGGTCTAACGCTCCATAGAACTGGTCCTTCTCTTCCGGAGTTGAATAGAGTGTTGGGGCATACACACTAAGAATGTTTGCTGGGCCCGCAGTTGTTCTGAGTCTTAGAGTGAGGATCCTCTCCGTGCCTGATGACGGTGGTTCAATGGATGGTAGAAGAGTGTTTTTAACAGCGAAACCCACACCATGCTGTCTAGGTTCGT
Source organism: Radix auricularia (assembly GCA_002072015.1). Taxonomy (NCBI): domain Eukaryota; kingdom Metazoa; phylum Mollusca; class Gastropoda; family Lymnaeidae; genus Radix; species Radix auricularia. The sequence continues at coordinate 157,665 of MUZC01004585.1, read as the reverse complement.
CTTTCGGTCTGCCTTGCCAGAAGAAGGTGTAATTGGCCTCTTTGAGTGAACCGTTGTCTGGGAGCCTGGTCTCCTGAAGGCATGCTATGTCAATCTTTAGCCTTTTAAGTTCTCTATCGATTATTCCTGTCTTCCGTGTGTCGTTTATGGACTGCAGATCATCAGTGATGCCGGGACACATAGTCCTCACGTTCCAGCTAGCGATTCGAAGAGCTGGGGTCTTCTTTTTCTTTTTTGTATTTCTTGGTGCAGGGCTTAGTGGCCCACTTGTTGAGTGGTACTCTAATCTCCACGCACCCAGTGGAGAAGGCAGGCCATGACGGGATAGCACCTATTTGACTGGGGGCTGCCCAGTGAGACATTGGTAGTCTCTCCCACCGTCGGAAGCAGCCCTGGCGCCTAGCTCTACGTCAATTGAGCTTTGGCTTATAACCGGTAACTGCTGCTTCCCGTGTTTTGTCGACACCTTGCGGCGACGCTGGAGTGTCCTCTCCAGAGGTGATGCAAGCCTGGGCGGGTATTATGGAGAATTAGCTGCTGCCCATACAGCATATCCCCCCTCTCCACGTCAATGGTGTAACCAAGGGAACGACTTGCGTCGATGCAGCTTGGCTGCCATTGGCGTCGCAGGAGCTGCCGGTATGTACATAAGTCTTATGTATAGACCGCCTGTAGGTGCTCCAATTCCTGATTTTCTTTCAGGGTTTACTCCCTTAGCCTTTCCCGCAAGGCAGGTATAGCCGCAAGGCAGCGGAGGATTTGTATTCGGAGTTTCCTTCTCCTAGATGAACTACCAGCCAAGGTTTTAACGAGCATCATCTACCCGTAGGGGTGCCAGAACCGGGGTTCCGATTTTTATTTTTATTTTAGAATTGTTTTTGTACCGCAGCGCACTAACACTTTGACCACCGCGCCGTGTGTTAGTTATCTGGTTGGATATAGGGGTGGGTTAGATATCTTTAAAACAATAAAAAGTGATAAACAACAGAGGTAGGCGCCCTTAACAAATTGATAATTGGTAGGAAAATACTACATTTGAAAAAAAAAAAGAAGGATAAGCCCTCTGCGCCCTTGACAACTGCCCCTAATCCAAGTCATTATTAGCCCTCTGCGCCCTTGACAACTGCCCCTAATCTGCCCCTAATCCAAGTCATTATTAGCCCTCTGCGCCCTTGACAACTGCCCCTAATCCAAGTCATTATTAGCCCTCTGCGCCCTTGAAAACTGCCCCTAATCCAAGTCATTATTACGCCTCTGTATATATCCTTTGTTCAAGATGCTTAGCACATGTGTTCCTTATATCTCAGATTCATCAAATTGACTGAATTGAATAGTGAATACTGTCGACAAGCATGTATGTATATTGGCTCAGACTGTTACAGCGCACTGTCTTAATGGCAGCAGTAACACTTATCTTAATATTTTCACTGTGGACAAGCATGTATGTCTATTGGCTCAGACTAATACAGCGCACTGTCTTAATGGCAGCAACAACACTTATCTTAATATTTTCACTGTGGACAAGCATGTATGTATATTGGCTCAGACTGTTACAGCGCACTGTCTTAATGGCAGCAGTAACACTTATCTTAATATTTTTACTGTGGACAAGCATGTATGTATATTGGCTCAGACTGTTACAGCGCACTGTCTTAATGGCAGCAGTAACACTTATCTTAATATTTTCACTGTGGACAAGCATGTATGTCTATTGGCTCAGACTGTTACAGCGCACTGTCTTAATGACAGCAACAACACTTATCTTAATATTTTCTCTTGTTGCCACAGCGGAGATACGAACTGTTTCCTTTCCCGCACGGAATCTCTGTACGCCCCGGGCGTCATATATCAACCAGCTCAAGTTATGCTCTTCGCAGATCAAAAATGCGTGATTTTTTTTTATAGTTTGACGTCATCTAAATTGAGTTATTTATCTGTAAAGCGGCCCTTGAGTGAGACAACAAGCAAAGTACGTATCATAAATCAAACACACCTTTGCAAACTCTCACAGCACCTGTTGGTTGTAAAAGAACTGGTTCACTGTCAGCCTTGAATCGCAAACACTAGAACATAGTCCGCTATTGACAACTAAGAACAAAACATGGCTATTTGGGCTTGACTTTATCACAAAGATTATGATTTATTACAAAAACGCGTGCAAACTAACGGCAATGAGTCACTGCATGCACACGAATCAATCCTAAATCCTTTGTTGTTTGGTCTGAACGATAGTTTTGTTTTTACCAGGAGGTTTGCCGACGACACTTGTTTTGCCCTTCACCCGTGAAGGTTATATAAAAAGGTGAGATTACAGATGCCCCGCATGTTCATGATGATCCATTATAGTTCTCCTTTCCGTAGAATGCAAAATTGTACCGGTCTATCCTTTGTGATGATTTTCTTTGATGTCAGCTTACGACCAAGAACTTCTGACTCAGAAGTCAGCTTACGACCAAGAACTTCTGACTCAGAAGTCAGCTTACGACCAAGAACTTCTGGCTCAGAAGTCAGCTTACGATCAAGAACTTCTGACTCAGAAGTCAGCTTACGACCAAGAACTTCTGGCTCAGAAGTCAGCTTACGACCAAGAACTTCTGAGTCAGAAGTCATCTTACGACCAAGAACTTATCAGAAGTCAGCTTACGACCAAGAACTTCTGAGTCAGAAGTCAGCTTACGACCAAAAACTTCTCAGAAGTCAGCTTACGACCAAGAACTTCTGACTCAGAAGTCAGTTTACGACCAAGAACTTCTGACTCAGAAGTCAGCTTACGACCAAAAACTTCTCAGAAGTCAGCATACGACCAAGAACTTATCAGAAGTCAGCTTACGACTAAGAACTTCTGAGTCAGAAGTCAGCTTACGACCAAGAACTTCAGGCTCAGAAGTCAGCTTACGACCAAGAACTTATCAGAAGTCAGCTTACGACCAAGAACTTCTCAGAAGTCAGCTTACGACCAAGAACTTCTGACTCAGAAGTCAGTTTTCGACCAAGAACTTCTGACTCAAAAGTCGGCTTACGAACAAGAACTTCTCAGAAGTCAGCTTACGACCAAAAAGTTCTGGATCAGAAGTCAGCTTACGACCAAAAAGTTCTGGATCAGAAGTCAGCTTACGACCAAAAAGTTCTGGATCAGAAGTCTACTACTTTATAATCTAATCACCATGCATCCCTTTGTCTGTAAAAGAACTTTTAATGCTAACCTAGTCACTATTGGCTTATTGTCTGGAATTGAACTTTTATTTTTATCAAACATTTTTGGGGGGTTTAAATTGAAGCAGATTGGTGCTGTTCAATAGCCTCTATCTCTATCTATCCATTTGATCTACCTGTCTATCTACCAATTACCTACCTACCAATTACCTACCTACCAATTACCTACCTACCAATTACCTACTAATTACCTACCCACACAAACTTTAATTTGTCCCGTGTTTCCTATTTTAAGATGCCCTACGTTGTTCAAGTATTTATTTTTCTATGTGACAATGATGAGATCATCAACGTGTTATTGACAATCTTGACAGCTGCAAACATCCCTTCAAATGTATAGCTACGGCTACAATAATCATTTTCTTACCGTCAACATTGACTAACAGTAATAAAAATGTTAGTCAAAATAAACGATAACATATTATTTACTAGACTCCAGAAATTTCAATCCGATAACTGTTACTACAAACATAGTGTTGACAGATATGAGAGTAATAACTGTTACTACAAACATAGTATTGACCGATATGAGAGTAATAACTGTTACTACAAACATAGTATTGACCGATATGAGAGTAATAACTGTTACTACAAACATAGTGTTGACCGATATGAGAGTAATAACTGTTACTACAAACATAGTATTGACCGATATGAGAGTAATAACTGTTACTACAAACATAGTATTGACCGGTATGGGAGTGATGTATTGTCCTAACATTGTTAAGCTCTTTTTAAAGTTATGTCTTATTACATCAATATGAATGATTTCATTTCGATAAAAATAATGAACATCTTGTCAAAATGAAGGTAATACGGTAGGAGATATAGATCTATAGTTAAATATGAATAAAGTTATTTATTTGTGTACAAAGTCTCTGTTCCCATTGTCATTATACGCATATTTTTGGGGCACAATTGGTGTTCAGTTTTCTGTACGCGTTGATATGGAGCACACTTGTTTGGTCATTTACACGTGTATTGGAGAAAAAATGAGTACTAGAATAATATTTTGTTGTAATTGAATGATATATTTTGTTGTAATTGAATGATATATTCTGTCGTAATTGAATAATATATTTTGTTGTATTTGAATGATATTTTCTGCATAGAGTCTGTGACACTAACGGCAACATTTTAAAAGAATACAAGAATTATTGTGTATATAGCTTTCCTACAGCGTTCCCACCTGGTGTTTCTAGCATGCATTGATTCAAATCTCTAGAGCACGGGACCGAATTTACAATCAGCGAGCCGTAGAGATAACTACATCTGAAATTATCAGGAGAGCCCCCATCAAGAATAGAACATCGCTTTATTGCAACCCAAAGTGACCAGTGGTCAAATAAGTCTCAGTGGGCCTGGCTCTCCCTCTTCAAGGCTCATGGCTCCCGACTTGAGGCGTGTCCAGAAGGTTGTTGGGAGAACTTGACGGCGTCTGGTAGACACTTTGACCTCCCATGAGCCCTCGCAAGATGGGGCCCAATGGTCCATGATCAAAGGCTGTTTTCACGTTGTTAAATGATGCCGCCAAGGGCCCGTAACAAGGCTAAGTGATCAGACCCGGAGTGTATCTTCTTGGGAAATAACCAAGGTGGGGGGTGGGGGGTAAGATATATTACGGCATAGGGAATTTACGATGTCGACATTCACACATCCCTACTAACGACCCCGCCGGTTGAGGGGCCCTAGGATAGTCTTTGTAACCTCCCCCCCCACCCCCCCACACAACCAGTATATTGGTTGCAAATTTTAATGTAAGCTTTGAATTGACATTTATTGTATGTGTTACAGGCAAAGTGTGAAATTAGTAAATTAGGAATTCTATAGTGTTGCATACTTTACCTAGGCATTACTTAGAAGAGCACAACAAACGCGTTTATTGATAATTTCGTATTTTGTAGTGGAATTAGCACATAAATAAAACATACCATTCATACCGGAAAATAAACGACAACAGACCTGAGATTGAAGCATTCTTTTGGCATGCATTTTGAGGTTCGATTTCAATTTCATTTTATTTTTGATAGCTTCCTCCATATTGAAGCAAACAGTGCACAAAATGATAACCTCATTACATTCTACTTCATTGTCGTCGTCGTCTTTAGGGTATTGCCCACAGATGACGAGAACATTTCGGCTACACTTTCGACATGTATGAACACCGCTGGTTTCTTTTCAGCAGACGCATCAGCTAGTGGGAGAAGAAAGGTTTTTGGTAACCACTGAAAACAAAGGCTTTTCGATAACCATGACTTCACCATTGCTTTAGATTCCATCATCATGGATGGATTGCTTTCTCATAATGTCGTCTGCAGAAATCGCTTTCTCTTGCATTCTTTCATCTCTGTCTTCCTGCTTTTGTTTTATTTGTACGCTCTGTATTATTTGTTCAAGGTCTTTAAAGGGTGTAATGTCTTGTTATACACATAGTCTACTAGAAAACTTTGCAATTTTTCGCATTTAGTAGGAAAAATAATAAAATGAAATTTTGCAAACTCAGTTTATTTGAATTTTGACATTACTGGATACAGAAGTAATGGCAACCGTTAAGTTGATTGTAGTAAGTAGGAATCAACACAATCCTAACTAACATTCTCTCACAACCAGCCACAGCCCCACCTTTCCCCAACCAACCAGATCTCACAACCTGTCACACCTTTCCCCAACCAACCAGATCTCACAACCTGTCACACCTTTCCCCAACCAACCAGATCTCACAACCTGTCACACCTTTCCACAACCAACCAGATCTCACAACCTGTCACACCTTTCCCCAACCAACCAGATCTCACAACCTGTCACACATTTCTCCAACCAACATTCTCTCACAACCAGCCACAGCCACACCTTTCCCCAACCAACCAGATCTCACAACCTGTCACACCTTTCCCCAACCAACCAGATCTCACAACCTGTCACACCTTTCCCCAACCAACCAGATCTCACAACCAGCCACAGCCCCACCTTTCCCCAACCAACCAGATCTCACAACCTGTCACACCTTTCCCCAACCAACCAGATCTCACAACCTGACACACCTTTCCCCAATCAACATTCTCTCACAACCAGCCACAGCCCCACCTTTCCCCAACCAACCAGATCTCACAACCTGTCACACCTTTCTCCAACCAACCAGATCTCACAACCTGACACACCTTTCTCCAACCAACATTCTTTCATAACCAGCCACAGCCACACCTTTCCCCAACCAACCAGATCTCACAACCTGTCACACCTTTCTCCAACCAACATTCTTTCACAACCAGCCACAGCCACACCTTTCCCCAACCAACCAGATCTCACAACCTGTCACACCTTTCTCCAACCAACCAGATCTCACAACCTGACACACCTTTCTCCAACCAACATTCTCTCACAACCAGCCACAGCCCCACCTTTCCCCAACCAACCAGATCTCACAACCTGTCACACCTTTCCCCAACCAACATTCTCTCACAACCTGACACACCTTTCCCCAATCAACCAGTTATCACAACCTGCCATACTTTTCCCCAACCAACCAGACCTCACAACCAACCACACCTTGTTTAAACTTTTTTTTCATCTGGACAAAGGTTTGTTACGTAACAAACTATGACTCTGGTCGCCACAAGTAAATCTGTGCGTGTAAGCGTTATCGAGAAAGGACTCATCCACAAGATCAGAGAATAATCTTGGTGTCCACGTGATGAGAGTCGAGCACCGCTGCTAGACGCGAATGGTGGGCTGGCGTTGCGTCATACCGACTCCACAGCCTTACGAGAGTCTGGCAGACATCTGACGATTGTCTACGTAACTCAAGCCTGTTTGTAACACCTCTCTAACAACGGCTGGACATGGGTCAGACAGAAACAATACGGTCCATTGTTTGCTAGGTTTCTACATCTGGGCCAGAACACTGGTCAGTGAGTTCTGTCATAAAATCTTCAACATTCGTCTATACCAGTGAGTTCTATCATAAAATCTACAACATTCGTACCAGTGAGTTATATCATAAAATCTACAACATTCGTTTATACCAGTGAGTTATATAATAAAATCTACAACATTCATCTCTACCAGTCAGTTATATAATTACAACATTCATCTCTACCAGTCAGTTATAGTTATATAATTACAACATTCGTCTATACCAGTGAGTTATATAATTACAACATTCGTCTATACCAGTGACTTAGTGTCATGGATAATAATATCACAGCTGTCGTCATTGAGTGTTATCAACTATATATTAATTCCTTGGTATTGTTTTATGAACATATACTATGAAAAAAGGCAATGGCATCCTTTAATTTTCAAAGACAGCAAGAAATAGGCTTTTTACTATCGGTATACTTATAAAGACAACATTATATTAATAAGAATACCAAGGAAAAAATGGAAAATATAACAACACAGAAATATCAGAATCGTAAAATGGAAAAAAAATGTTATGCCACTGCAGAATCTATTACACTGTACACAAAAAAACGACTCACTATTGGTAAGTAAGTAACTGTGGGGCCGTCCATAAAATACGTCACGCTATTTTGTATCCTTTTTAACACCTCCCCCCCTTTTCCAAACTGTCACAAATCTCGGACCCCCACCCCTCTAAAGCACGTCACTCTTTCGTACCAAAATATATTTTTTTATTAACATAATAATTAAAATTTAACAATAAACACTGTGACGTCACACATGGCCGGACATCCCCCTCTCCCTCGTGTCACTCACAAACTGTCAAACTTTCTTACACCCCTCCCCCCCCCCCCCCCCCCACACCCTCTGGAGCGTGACGTACTTTATGGACGGCCCCTCTGGACAAAAAGCAGCCGAGAACTGACAACCTTTCCTACGGGTTTAAATGAATCTAATGATGAATAAGTGAATAAGTGCTTACCTGGTTCCTGATACTGAGTGGATATAATATAGAATTATGAAGTAGCATTTATTTGGCTTAGGCGATAAAAAGTAAACATTAATTTTTTTACACAAATATACTCAAACCTTTTACTTTTCTCTGGATTATAAAGACTTTAATTAGAAAAATGGGTCGACTTGAATTTTGTTTCTAGGAGAATTCAACACAATGAGAAGTGCTGTTGGCAAGTGTTGGTGGGGCTAGAAATTTTATTTTCTGGTATGCAGGAGACGGCATTTCTTTTATGTTAACTATCTCGGACAATCTACCGATGGTCATAAGCCATAATAACAGAGAAGCCAGCAGTTCTCTTACGTTTAAATAACCTCCTAGAGCCCCTAGAAACGTCCGGCCTAGCTTCTAATCTCACACTTCACAAAGCGTCGACCGACGTTGGGGGTGGGTGGGGNCCACTGTCCATATTTCGCAGGTGTGCAGGGGGGTGCCAGTTGGGGAGAGGGGGGGGGGGGGGGGGGTTACAATGACTCGCGTCATTCACAACGTTTAATTGTTTCATTCCCGGTTGTTAGGTTCTCCATGGCGGGGGGTGGGGGGGTGCTAAACGCTGGACAAAAGCTGGCCCTTGTCTAGATCCGCATACCTACGCACAACTCCTCACTGGTTGTCCAGGCTCAATCGCCACGGGTTGGGTTCATGTTTACCACGGGTTGGGTTCATCAAGTTCATGTTTGTCATGGGTTGGGTTCATGTTTGCCATGGGTTGGGTTCATGTTTGCCACGGGTTGGGTTCATCAAGTTCGTGTTTGCCATGGGTTGGGTTCATGTTTGCCATGGGTTGGGTTCATGTTTGCCATGGGTTGGGTTCATTTAATTTGCGACAACTGTAGTATTTAATTAGCGACAACTGTAGTTGTTATTTAGCTAGCAACAAAGGTAGTTGTTATTTAGTTCAGGGCGTTGATTCATCTTGAGATCTAGACAACAGTATAAGACTCCAGTCCCAGATTGCCTATCTGTTTAGTCTTTTCGCGCCAACCACTTGAACATTCATTCACAAATTGCGTCCATACGTTGGGCTGTTTTATTGGAAAGTGATCAATTGGATGTATTGATTTTTTGCACTATTTATCGAAGTTAATATATTTCACAATTCACCAGAATGTTTGTTTTTTTTCCTAAAAAAGTTCAAGTTTACGTAGTGGAAAAGACGGGGTCTCTTAGTGTTCAAAGTGTTTATTTGAATTTGAACACACACCACTGCTTGGATTGTCAATGTGTTACACAGTCGTCTTAACACCATTTTGGGCCCCCGGCAAAGAAATAGTGTTGGGCCCCTGGGCTAAGAAAGAGTGCGCCCCCCTCCCGGCAGGAATATAAAAAAATATACGTAATATATATAAAAACATATTCCCATGGGGCCCCTTTGCGCGTGGGCCCCCGGGCAAATACCCAACGGCATTGGTCCAATTGGTGCATGTATTTTTGTGAGATGTCAAAAATTTGAACACAAAAAATGGTACTCTGTTAAACTTTGAACATGTGTTGTTGTTTTTTTAAATATTTAGCACAACAACCGGCAAACCTTAGAGGGAACATTGATCCCCACTTAGCTGTTTATCTGTTATTCAAACTTTTTTTTTCATGTGGTAAAGAAATAAAAATAACTCCCTTGAAGGGAAGGAAAGTGCTGATTTACAAGGTGAAAAAAATTTAAAATTATGTATGTTCCCTTTATTTGCCACTGGAAGACAGGATGAGTTCTTGGGATTTGGGGCCATGCATAAATGACGTCACGTGCCTAGGGGGAGGGTGTCCCGCATCTGTGACGATGTGTGACAAGAGGGAGGGGTGTGTTTAAAAATGTAACGTTACATCAAAAACGTGCAACTTTAAATAAAGTTCCACTTGACTTAAATATTTGATTGTATACTATTTATTTAATGACGTTTTCAATGGTTTCACGCGTGTTATGATATTAGAGTGCAGACTTACACTAAATACATATTTAAATGACAAAAAATAACTTGCCACTTGATAATTTTTATTTAGCAAATGCGGCTTGGGGGGGNATGTCATTTATGGACGTCCCCTTAAGTCGTGAAGGGGTGACACCATGAGCTTCCGCCCCGGGTGACACCAACCCTAGCGACGCCCCTGCAACGGGCCTATGCGTTAAGACCACCCTAATGGTTAATAGTTAATGAGAAAGCTATCTTTAATTCGTGTTATTTGTAAATTACATGTTCAGTTTATTAACGTGGTTTACCAATGCGTCCATATGATTTGTCATATGTAGCTAGAATAAGTCCACAACATTTATGACGCCCCCTCTTCAACTTTTAAAACAAAATTGTTTGTTAACTCAACAATTTAAAAAATAATAATAATAATAATAAAAAAGCTTAACTTCTTTTAAAATTAGATGTTTGATTTTTCTTTTTTAAAAACCAACTTTAAAATATTACACAAAACAATAACAACATCAACAACAAAACCCTCCCTAAACCCTCCCGAACCCACTCAACATTAAATGAAAAGATTCATTAATATTACTTTAAAACATATGTTTTATAATATTTATTATTTTTGAAATTGAAGTTATATATTTAAATAGTCTATAGTGCGTACCGTTGTTTGGGTTGCGGAGTTCAGATACAAGTATCATCTAGTTTTAGAATTAAATTTATTCTCTTCTGATGAAGAAATTAATATTTATAATTATATAAAATAGAAATATAGAATATATAAATTAATAATTACCAATTATTAGTATTAGTTACGCGAATTTTATTTTTATTGTAGTAGTAGTAGTCGTAAATTTATTGGTTCTATTACTGACTAACACCACTAACGGTCTATCTATATAACTATAGGCCTGTTAGTTAAAACGTAGTCTGTCTTTCCCCGCCAACATACGTAAATATTATCACAAGTGACACAATCACCTTTACTGGTCGATCACATTAAAAGGAAATGTCAAACAATGACCAAGATCCTTTTTATTGATTTTTTTTTAAAAAAAAAAAGGCTTTTTAAAAGAGGAGAGAAATGCAAATAAGTGACCTCAAAAGGGTAGATAGGTTTAAACCTGACCGATGACCTCAATTCCGATTGGAAGACACATTAGATACCAACCAATGAAAGGCGTCAACCTAAATAAGCACCCAATGACTGATCAGAACAGCACAGATATTTGCATGTAGCTGGAACTTGTCTTTTCATGTCTAATGACATTACATTACATACCATATTGATTTAATCGGAGATCGTTGAGCTCGTGGCTACGTAAATTTTAGACTTGATAGTAAGCAGAGTTGTAAGAGAACAAGTCGCCATGAATGTCAGCTGTAGCCTGTAGGGAGCGGCAGTCGGAGGGGGGCTTATTGAAGGGGTGGGTCTAGATTTAAAAGTGATATCAGTGATATGTTATATGATATACTATCGATCAAAACACTGGAATCTAGTTCTAGGTCAATAAAATCATTCGTGCCACGTTATTTGCTTTAACTTTCACTGTTTTGGTCACATGTTTTCTTTTCTTGCGCATCACTTAATAACTTTATAATTAACTTACATTAAATGTAATTGAAACTAATAATTATTTCTTTATTTTATTGAATACGTTTTAAATAGAACTCCCCACCTCTGAAAATACATGATAGCCAACCAGCCTAGGGGCCTAGCTAGGTCTACTCTAAGTCTAAATAAACATAGTGTCACTTACTTTAGGTCACTTAATTTCATTATTAAAGCGTAGTCGTAAGGGATGGTTTGAGTCTTAGTGAATTAGTATAAATTGTTCACCTACTTAGCCTAATTTATACTACAAATGAAAATATAAATTAAGAAAGTGAAACATATTCCAAAGCCTCAGGCAATAAATCGTTGACTTGCGTGATTGAGTAAAATTAAAATGTGATAGAATCAGTTCAGTGATACTTTTACTTCTATAATTCTACTTTCTACTTGCACTTTTCTTGAAATGAACACACGGCACGATACGGGTGTCCAAACTTTTTGAAAGGAAGGCCGAGTTACATGAAGTTATAATATTTGGGGGCGTATTAAGAAAAATGCACACGTAAAATAAATTTTTAATTTTATATATTATATTTAAATGTATATATATGGGCTGGTACTAATTTCAATTAATTATATTTTCTATAACACATATATCATATATACAATTTATCACATATAGATCCCATTATGATTAAGTACCGATTAATTATTTCGCGAAATCTGTTTAGTCGCAGTAATAATTCCATGGCTCCGAAATTTTATGACGTAACAAAGCAAATTCGTTACCCTAAAGTATATAGACTATTATGCAAGAATCGCCAAGAAATAATGAAGAAAACCATTTCGTTTACGCATGTACATCTAATATAAATAAAACAATCATTTAATACGAGCGAAAAGTATGCGAGTAACAAAAAATGTAAAAAATAATTTCTAAAAAGGAGGACAAAATTAGGAATACTTTCTACTTTCTTAAATTTTATCATCCATCAAATTAATTTTAATCGATTTTTTTAATTTATCGATTAATTAATCGTATATATATATATATATAAGTGTATATATGAATGTCTATAATTTGTAAGAATAATATTTTACTTTTACTGGGGAAAGTGGGTTATAATTCATGATTTTCGAGACTTAGTAATTAAACATCTTATTTATAATATAAATTCTATTCTATGATTTGAAATTACTAAAATGGAATATAATTTTATAACAAGTTATAGATTTTTCTTAAATGAAAATGTTATACTATGTACATTACAACAAATAAAAAGTGTTGAAATATTACTTATTGCTTTGTTTACATCAGCGGATATACGGACATGATATTAAATAGTATTTGATGGTGATGGGGAGGATTAGTGCTGAACGTTTTTACAGCCCCATTCTTCCCGTTAACCACGCCCAGACACCCCCATCTTTTTTCTTATTGAACAGCATAGTGATGGGGTGGGATCTAATAGACGAATCACAGGCAGACACTTTTTTTTTTCATTTACGGTTACTAGACGGCAGCGTCAATTCATTCACGGTGGGGCGAACTTGCTCCAGATTCAATTCGCCCGCGTAGGCCTACTCTCATTGGCCTCTTTTCACCCTTTCTGTAGACTGTAGACATTATATATATATATATATATATTAACTGTTAATATATATATATAACAGTTAATATATATATATATAACTGTAGATAACCTGTTTTAACATCAAACATCGTCCCTGTTCGCTTACGTAAATAGTAAATAAAATTAAATTTAACCCAAACTTAAATGTTAACCTTTACAAAATGCTATTATTACTATTATTTTTTAATAAATCTTTAACAAAATATTTCAATACCGCCCTAACACTGCCGAACACTAACACTAACAAAAATATTGTATACAATATGTTGAACTGATTTAATACTACACTACACAGACCTTTAATGTATAATATTTTTCATCATGTTATAGTCATCATTGTAGAAATTCTAAGAAATATTATGACAGTTTTTGTAACTAGAATTGAAGCAAGGCTTAGAACTGATTTACAACAACAACAAAAAAAAATTTTTTAATTAAATAAAAACAAACCTTTAAGTATTTATATTTTATGAAAGGTCAATAAACGTAAAAATAAGTCCTCATGACTTAGAAAAAGAAACGAAGTTGCCGCATTAAGTGATGAAGACTCTGACTCTGGGGCTGTCCATAAATGACGTCACGCGATTTATGGACGATATATATATGCATACATACATATATTAGAGCTGCGGAAATTTAACGATTAAATACTCGATTAATCGATAAGAAATAATTTTAATTGATATTTATTAATTTGATCGATTAAAATTTAAGAAGAAAATTCTACAATTTTAACCTCTAGTTTATTTTAATAATTTATATTTTTTGTTATTTAGATACTCTCCCCTTGTTTTGTTATTATTTATTTACATTTGATTTTGATACGTAAACAAAAAGGTTTTTCTTCCTTATTTACTCAGAACGAATTTGCTGTTAATTCACAAAATTTGTGAGCCTTGAAATTACCGTCACTTAATCGATTTCGCGAAATGATGAATCGCGACTTAACAAGATCTTAGTATGCGTTATATTTATATAAAATTAAATTAAATCTAAATAAACCGATTAATAGTGCTTGTGTGTAAGTGTAAGTGTTCATAGATGTTTCACTTGATGTATGGGCGATAAGTGTGTAAGTGTATGCATTTATGTATAATAGGGCTGTTATCGATTAAATCGTTAACTTTTCAAAAATTATCGATTAATTAATCGATAATTTTGTTAAAGCTTAAAGTAAAGATGTATGACGTCTTTAAACTTAAAATTTCAAGGGAAGTAATAAAAACAGGCAATTGATTTTTTTAATGAGTTATTTTTAGGACATAGCAATAAAAATAAGTTCAATAACGTATTAAAGTCTAGGCACTTGGATGAAAATGTCATAAAATTCTTAAATTATAAAAGTAATACAGCTATATAGAATTTGTTTGATTATAAACAAAAACATAAAGATCATCTTTTTATCCCAAGTGGTTCAAAAGTCATGATTTTTTTCTAAGACCTCATGATCACTTTCTTCACTATGTTGTCTTCCTTCACATTTTGTGACCTTTTATGGCATTTTTTAAAAAGCCCATAGCTATGCATTTAATTTAATTATAAAACTATAATATTGTAGGAGATATATTTAAATATAAAAAGTTCAATATAATGTCAATGAATTTAAATTTTGTTATTGTAGATTAATTAAAAACAGTGTGTTTTTTATATCATTGTCCTTATAAAAACAGGCTACTTAAAGTTTTCACGTCTGTCATGCTTCCTTTAGATGGAGAAGTTTGTACGTAAAAAAAAACAAAAAAAATAAAGTATTATTAATTTTTAATAATTACTTATTTATTAATAAATGGAAGCAAAATTGAAACATTTTTCTTTAATTTTAATTGCTATTTTATCTTATTATTAATCGATTAAAATAATTTTAATCGATAAATTTTTTTACCGATTAATCGAGAAATTAATCGGTAATTTCCGCAGCCCTAATGTATAATATAGCAGATTACACATTTTTTTTACATCACAGGCAATCAGTGACTCAATAGACATTTGGACTTGTAGCTGTACAGGGACAGGGTAACAACTGACTTAAGACACTGTACACTGTAGACACCTAAGTAGTCAGCAGTGCACTTAGAATTTCTTATTAGTAATTAAGTGTTGATTATATGAAGTTTTGTTGTTTACTTGAGTTTGTTTAATTCCGATTAATCCAATACTTTTTTTAAGTATCCACATCAAAATGAACAAATGACAGTGAGAGAGAGAAAGAGAGAGAGAAGGGGGTGGGTGGGTGGGGAATGTAATGCTACAAGGAAGCAGATGTAGCATTCAACTCTCTCACCCCGCTACAACGCCTGCCGGCCTGCGCGAAACCTTGGCACATTAAAATTAATATTCATGAGAATGGAAGAAAAACTTAACTTTCTTAATTTAATGTGCTTTAGATAAAAGAAATATTCAAAACATAATGCAATTTTCTAAATTTACATAATAAAGTCATATTTGAAAATATTAGGCTGTTATTTAATTAAATACAGCGAAAAGTGTGAAGCTCTGTGACATTTTCTCCTTTTGGCAACAGAACTGCGCATGCGCTCCCCACACGAAGCCCATTGAAACCTATAAAACTGCAGTTAAGACCGTGTAACTTGGCGCAGTAGCATTGCAAAGAGCTGAGGAACAACCTCACAGTTACATTTGACTGTTGCCATATATTATCCTCTTGGACACCAACTACCTCATATTTATTCGCATCTGACTTCTTGGACATATTTCTTAAGGATTTCCACAAGTGATTTCAGTTTTTGAGGACTTAAGTTCATTCTTCTGGGTTGCTATCTAGTAGTTAGTATCTATCCAAGTTCAACTAGGCATGGAGCATTTTAATTTGGTTTGCCTCGAGACAGATGTTGCTGGAAAACCTCAGAGAGCCATTAAAGACCCTGTTTTGTTAAATGACAAAAGAGTTTTAGCGAATTTGTTGTCAACCGAGGATAAATATCTTCCACATACAAATTACTTCAACTGTGTGCAAACGGACATACAGCCATACATGAGAAAGATGGTCACAGAATGGATGGCAGAGGTAAAAAAAAAAAGACTTAATCTACTCTAAAGTCTAAAATGAACTAAACCCATATTAAACCCTAACAAAAGCCAATATTATAAACAATACTTAATTTAAAATATGCCTAGTTCTTACATAACTGCATATCTTGCAAATGGTTGTGTATTTAAGTAAAGAAAGAATATAATACATTATACGTGCTCGTCACAGGCAAATCAGCCGGCTACAATATGGCCGGGTTCGCTGAAGTCCTTGAAATTCCAACCAGGCTGCATGCATCGGAGGAAAACAATGTCTAGCATGAGTTTGGATTATGACAATTCATATTATTTTAGTTAAGATATTGCTCACATTCTAGTCGTATGCAGAGGTCTAAGGCATTCAATATACCTATTTGAGTCGACCCTGCCCTAGTTACTCGTATTGAGATATAGATGGCGATGGTAAGATTTATTGAGACTAACCATGTGGCCTATGACTGTTCACTATGGCCTCTCAAAGATTCGTCTGTTGGAATTGGTTACATTCACATAGTACATAGGAGTAGTCTATTTTCTAAATTAGACCTTTTTATTTGTTGATAATAATTAGTAGGTAATAACTTATACCATAATAGTAATAATAGATATAGTAGAGGCATAGGCCTAATACTAATTCAATAGGGATAGTTTAATTAATATTAATAGTCTAATATTAAAATAATATATGGCAAATTCTATAGTAACAGTAATAGAAATGGGCAATATGTCTCCTTACTAAAGAACAGTATCCTGAGTGTGTGATTTGAATTTAATTTTAACCCACTGGCAGTATTAGTATTAGTGAAATAGTAGTATTAGGCTCAACTTAAGACATGAGGACTCAACTAACTAACTCTACTTATAGTTTATAACTTAATACTTATACATAAATGACATTAACATGTTTACTTAAGAGTCTTGGTAAGACCAAAGTCTAAGTCAAAGACATATTGCCTTTATTTACTCTTATTATTTTATCACAATAAATAATTATTTATTGATAACCAACCAATAATGAAAATGGAATATGAATAATAATAATATGATCATACTTCATACCATATTGCAATGAATGGGAAGCTTTGAACCATTCATTTCATTCATTTTAGTCTTTAGTTTAGTATGAAATGATTAAAAATCTGTCACATGACATGTAAAATTTAAATGTTATAAATTTTATGAATGTAATATTAAATATTAATAAATATTTGTTTCTTTTTTTTTTTCAGGTATGTTCAGAGCAAAAAATGGAAGAGGAAGTATTTCCTCTAAGTGTGAATTATTTAGACAGATTTTTGTGTATTAGGGATATTAAAAGAACACGGTTGCAGCTTTTGGGAGCTGCTTGTATGTTTCTAGCCTCTAAGCTTAAAGAAACATCACCTGTCAGTGGGGAACAGCTTGTTTTGTACACAGACAATTCCATAACACTTGAAGAACTTACGGTAAGAATTTATTTTTTGAAATCCCTTATATATTTTTTAAAAGAATGGCAAATTAATTTTTGAAATTAACTCATACCACAATCACGCCATTAGATTTTAATCATATATATATCGATTAATGCTGAACGTAAGCTGAATGGTCAATTAATTTTGTATGTAAACTGTAAACTAAATGTAACAAATTTAAAAGTAGCAAAATATGTCACAAATGTTCTTACTAATTTCAATTAGTTGGAAAATTCCACAAATCAGATTTGAGGTTATTATTGTTTTTATTTATGGGATGTCAGGTGTCTGTGGGTGTAACATTTCAAACTTTAAATAACATTATGGTGTTACTTAGCAAATTAGGCTAATTAGAAAATAAATATTTTAAGGACATATCCATTTTAATGTTAATGTATATATGTATGGATAAAGAGTCAAATTTAATATTTTGCTTGTTATATCAATGCAGTAATTAAATTAAGTGTAAAAATACCTATGGAATTTAAGGCCTGGGGGTAATATGTTAGATTTATGGGGTGGGTGGGGCGGGAGAAAGATATTTGGCACAGTACATGCCTGTTGGGGAGGTCTGAGTATGGTTTATGTAACTGAGTCAGCTGTGCCACCAATGCAAGAGGGGCAAGTGTGAATGTTAGCAACCCTGTGTTTTCTTAAGATTGTTTAGTACTGAGGAATTAACAGCGGCATGTATATAAATTATTATACATTACAAGTGAAAACAACGTATAGTGCAGTATTTGTATTTTATGATTTTGTACAGGATTGGGAGTCCCAGATCTTACAACTCCTCAAGTGGGACCTCTCAGCTATTGTGCCCAATGATTTTTTTGATCACATTTTACACAGAATGCCATTAACAAAAAGCATTCAGTCTGCCATTAAGAGGCAAGCACAAACATTTGCTGCTTTGTGCGCTACAGGTGAGTTATATACAGCAACATACAGGAGAACCATGTAACTAGCCTTTCATAATATTTTTATGGTCGTGCACAATTTATTGGGTACAAGTTTAGACATCCTATGGTTATTTCATTCTAAATGATTTCAAAGATTAAGGGTAACTTGATATTACATAACCTGTTCAAGGATATTTTAGTTCCAGTTTTTTAATGTTAATATAGCATTTCTTGGTGTAAAACTATAAAAGCATGAAAATAGTTTTTTAAAATTTAAATCCCATGCTTTACACATTTCTTAAATTCCCAAATTTCAATATTTATCCATAAAATAAAACCTGGCGACTAATTTGTTCTCGGGTCACATTTTCCATAATTGTAGACCAGCAGTATATTGGAAATTGTGGTAGGTGTTAAACTATGCATATATTCTGCTGCTGGCATAACCTTAAGCAGACCTTCATGGGGAGCCTCGCATAGTTTGCATTCTTTCATGTGACAGTCACCAACTCCCGCCCTACACACAGGCCATTTGTGACTTGTTCACCTTTTGTTTTTACTGCCTTTTTATCATGTCTACATTTCTTGGCTGTATAGTTGGGGGTTAGTCAGAACGTTCTGCTCATCTTTAACATTTTAAAGTGTTTATATCAATCTCATTTTTTTTCTTTTTTGTTGAATTTTCTTTCAGATGTTAAATTTATGGTAACACCCCCTTCAATGATTGCCTGTGCTGCAGTTAGAACTGCTTTAAGAAATTTAAACTGTGACAATGGAAGAGAATTATGGACCCTTCACGATATCACTGGCAATGATATGGTAAGTAAAGTTTTAAAATTGTTATTTTTTTCTTAACCAGTTTGGCTTTCTAATTTTGCTACCTACTAATGGGTTTAGAAATGGTATTGATTTTTTTTTCTTTTTTTTTTCCTTGACTAGGACTTGATCAGAGACTGCACTGAACAAGTGGAAGAGACAATCAGCAACTGTATGTCATCATATTCATCTGGCAAGCAAGACTCTCATAAGCAAGAGCAACCAACAACCCCAACAGATGTCAGGGAAATCAACATCATGTCTGTAGACAACCATCAAGGAGTGGCTGTGATCTTCTGAATAACTCTTCAATTCACACCGTCAATAGTTGGGAATGTTTTCTTACACAGAAAGGATAAGCACATTTCCAAACGGCTTACTGGCTCTTCAGCACTTGTCTGTCCGACTGTGGGCATTGAACGTTTGAAATGTCAAGATATCATGTCTTGCTTTTGGGCTGTCTCCAGATTACCATGTCCATTTCTTCATTTCATCTCCATTGAAAGAAATTACTGGACATCTTTTTAATATGATGGAAAAATTTCTGTCCTGGACTAATTCTATCATGGAATCACTGAAAGTGTTTGATTAATTTTTCTCATACTGGCAGAGAAAATCAAGTGAAAACATCTAGGATAATGTAATGGTTAAAATGTTTTTGTTGCCAAAAAATACTGACCATTGTAGAAATTAAATCTTAAGGGTTTATGCTACTGCTTATTTAACAAGTCTTCCATGAAGATAATTTGAAAAAAATTGCTGATTCCTGTTTGGTTTATGTTCCCAGTCAGTATTTTACTGATCTGCTAAGAATACAAATTTCATTACATTTATATTACCAAATTACAAAAATATACCTAACCAGCACAAGTTGCCCTAGATAGACTCTAGTAGAACTTAGCACAAGTAATTTTATTTCTCTTTATAGATCTAATAGCTAGTCATACCATCACACAAACTTTTTTATTTTAGCCTTTAGATTCAGTAGATAGACAATGTGTAGTAGATTACTTTTAGTTTTATTTTCCAGTTATCTAAATATACAGACTAGAATCCCCTTTTTATTGGGAAATTTCAGACACTGAAAATGTGTTCATTCAAAACAACGAAGTAAATTATTGCTACAGTGGCTGGGCTTTCCAAATAGAAATTGTGATTAAGCCTTAGTTTAGTTATGGTAAGCAGTGTTAACTACTAGGGTCATTACTGAATGATGTAACAATCACATGTGATGATGCTTAATTTGTGTCATTTATATATATATATATATATATATATATATATTGGCAAAATGTGTTCAAAAAAAAAAGATGTAAATTATTTACAGAGTTGCATGAAATGGATTTCCCCCTGAGCCCAACTCCCAGGTGAATGCAGCCATGTGTATTTGGTAAAAATGTCAAACAAAGTCAAATGGATACTTGAATATTCTGCTCTCCGGAATAGTGATTGGGATATAATGAGTATTTTGTGTTTTTATGCCTTGTTACAATGTAACTGATGTTATCATTATAACATTGGATTCCTGTTTCATTTTTTATGAATGTCGAAAACAGGTGCACTCTGTGTTGTTATTGACTATTTGTGGACTAATAACTACCAGCATAGTGTCAACTCTAAGAAATGTTCAAGTGATGGTCCTGGTTGGGGGTGGCTCATTGATGTGATACAACACTACTATAAAACGCCTGTGCTCCTCCTGGGCCATCAATTACCTAACTGTGATCAGGCCTCAAATGTTTATTTGGGCCAAGAAACCAATTTTATGAGAGAAAAACTTGAGTGAAAATCTCTAAAGATGTGTTCATTAATCTCAAGACTCCCCAATGTCTATAGCGTTTTTATATACACCTTTATCTGTTATTTCAAATAGATTTCATTATTTTATCAGTCCCTTAAGGTTTTTTTTCTTTCCATTTTTCAATTTTGTTTGTTTATATACTTGATTAATATTGGTCCAATTAAGGCATTTAAAATGTTATTTAGGGAATAAATTTAACTTGAGTGTTTGTGGAACAAGACATAATTTTTTTATAAAAAAAGTAATAACTAAAATTACATTGGTCCTCAATAATTATTATTATTATTCTTACTTTATGAACCGGTTAAAGCTATTCTAAATTTTAATGCTTTCTTAATATATTTTATAATAATATTTTCGTGGACAATATTTTCTACATCAAACACATTCATAACAAGGTTAATATGGTATGGTAGATTTTTAATTTGACATAAATTTTCATTAGTACTTGTTCTTAAATAAAAAGCATTCTATGGATAATTTTAATATTCAGAGGCCATGACGTTAATATGATACCAATATATATATATATATATATATAAGTATATCTTAGTGTTTAGTGTAAGAATACTAGTATCAAGGTTATTTTGTTAATGTTGTTACCAAGATACTGCTATGTGTCAGCATGTAGCTAATGTTATTTTAATTGTTGTCAATACTAACCAGTAATTGATCTTTTGTATTTGGTCAGCTGGATGTATATAGTATAGCTAGTTCTTGAAGGGTGGCTACTTCTACTGTGTTGGTAGACAGCAGTTCACAGGAGCAGGAAGAATTTCTTCACCACTTAAAAGGTTTTGCACTAAGGCCTCTCAAAAATTTGAAACTTAGAAGTGTATTGCCTTTTTGTTGTGGATCATCAGCTGTCCCTGTCTATGTAAAAACAATGCAAGAACTACACAATTACCTCTGATATCCAACAGTTATTTCTGATACTAATTTAAAGAAAAGAATCATTTATTTAAATCTATTTGAACGTATTGAAAGACTTTGTTTTTTTATTGTGGGTGTGTGTGTGGTCCTCTCAGGATATTGCTATGTCATTACTATGATACTATTTTTTGATACCTCAATTTAGATTTGAATTTGATTTGTTGCTATTTGTTGTCATCTTCCTTCTTGTCTCAAATGATTTACATTTTGTTAAAAAGTTCATTTCAATAATCTTAATGATTCGAGATCTGTTTATTTTTAATCATTGTAGTATCTACAGTTGAAATCAATCTAAGTACAATATGGCAAACTTTTTCGTGAGCATGTCACATATTTTTTATTGAATGAAACAAATGTCCTAGTAAATGCTAGACTTTTTACCTATTGTATTGGCGGCTCTAACCAGATAAGGTAGACTTTGGTATAAACCATCCCCCATCTTATGAGCTACCTTTGCATCATTGTGCAACCCACTCATTTTTAATAGACATTTTGCTGGATAAACATGGGTCTTTCAGTGCTGTCGGTTCATTTAGCTGCTGTGATAATTCCGAGTCGGTGAGAGCATGCTATAGCTGAAAATAGTTGAAATTTTGACTATTGGGTTTGCAGTATGTTTCAGTCTTGTATTCTACTGGTTTTGCTAATCTTAGTCAGTATCAGCTTCTCAGACATACATACATACTTGAATGATAAATTTTTTAAATCAAATTTCTCAATCTTCATTGCCACTCCCATGAATTTGAATGTGGCTAAAAGTTCAATTGAAGTATGGCCACTCTATACTATGATTACCTTCGTTTAAAAGCTAGGATGTGTTAAAGGCAGTATATCTAGGGGGTTAGTCCAGGCCGCAAAGCTGTTGTGATACTGTAAAATAAATTGAAGCAGTCCGACCTTGTTGACTTCCCTACCTATAAATACTTGCTGTCTGTTGTGTCTTGCTATTATATTAGTCTGTCAAGTATTTATCTTGTCAACTTTTCAAAATGATATACCTCTAAACGGGACCAAATGAAAGCATTGGATAATGTGAGGCTTAAAACATTAAACATGGTCAGGGTTGTAACAGTAATTATTCGTATCCTGCAAGCTGTAAGTTTTGTAATTGCCAAAATGTCATAAGTGTTCAGGGCTACTATAAGGCTGAAAAGATATGGGTTATTAATTTATTACTATTATAAGGCTGATAATAAATGGGTTATTACTAAAAAATCTGTTTGTGTTTTAGGTGAACACTCATGAGGTTTTTGTGTTTTTTTTTTTTAATTTTAGTTTGGGTACATCAACTTATTTTGTAAGTTTGGTTTATTTGGAGCATTACCTTTATGTGCATGACCTCCTTTAAAATGCCTTATTCAAATGTGAACAATTATGTACATTATTTGTATATAATATCTTTACCAAAAAAAAGTTAAAATAAACAATTTTTTTTTGTATATCACAGACTTGTTTATTTCCAAATGAGTGCAGTTATTGTTTGAGTGTGGGATGATTAGATGTGGTAGCTTGTGACAGGGTGCAACTACTCTTTGATACTGGAACATCATCCTCAGAATAGGATGTGCCGAGACCTTGTATTGGGCTTTGCCCTGCTTTAAATTTAAATAAGAAATGGTAACTAAAGTTTGTTGAGACAGAAATATGCTAAGTGAGAGACTGAATGGACAGTTGTATATTAATACTGGGTGGCCTTCAATAAGGGTGAAAGGTATGTTGTGCATTAATACTGGTTGGCCATAAGTAAGTGTGAATGGTCTGTTGTACATTAATACTGGTTGGCCATAAGTAAGAGTGTGAATGGTCTGTCGTACATTAATACTGGTTGGCCTTAAGTAAGTGTGAATGGTCTGTCATACATTAATACTGGTTGGCCATAAGTAAGAGTGTGAATGGTCTGTCGTACATTAATACTGGTTGGCCATAAGTAAGAGTGTGAATGGTCTGTTGTACATTAATACTGGTTGGTCTTAAGTAAGAGTAAATGGTCTGTCATACATTAATACTGGTTGGCCTTAAGTAAGAGTGTGAATGGTCTGTTGTACTTTAATACTGGTTGGTCTTAAGTAAGTGTGAATGTTCTGTTGTACATTAATACTGGTTGGTCTTAAGTAAGTGTGAATGTTCTGTTGTACATTAATACTGGTTGGCCTTAAGTAAGTGTGAATGGTCTGTCATACATTAATACTGGTTGGCCTTAAGTAAGAGTGTGAATGGTCTGTTGTACTTTAATACTGGTTGGTCTTAAGTAAGTGTGAATGGTCTGTTGTACATTAATACTGGTTGGCCTTAAGTAAGTGTGAATGTTCTGTTGTACATTAATACTGGTTTGCCTTAAGTAAGTGTGAATGGTCTGTCATACATTAATACTGGTTGGCCATAAGTAAGTGTGAATGTTCTGTTGTACATTAATACTGGTTGGCCTTAAGTAAGAGTGTGAATGGTCTGTTGTACATTAATACTGGTTGGCCTTAAGTAAGTGTGAATGTTCTGTTGTATATTAATACTGGTTGGTCTTAAGTAAGTGTGAATGGTCTGTTGTATATTAATACTGGTTGGCCTTAAGTAAGAGTGTGAATGTTCTGTTGTACATTAATACTGGTTGGCCTTAAGTAAGTGTGAATGTTCTGTTGTACATTAATACTGGTTGGCCATAAGTAAGAGTGAAAGGTCTGTCATACATTAATACTGGTTGGCCATAAGTAAGTGTGAATGGTCTGTTGTACATTAATACTGGTTGGCCATAAGTAAGAGTGTGAATGGTCTGTCGTACATTAATACTGGTTGGCCATAAGTAAGAGTGAAAGGTCTGTTGTACATTAATACTGGTTGGCCTTCAATAAGAGTAAATGGTCTGTTGTACATTAATACTGGTTGGCCTTAAGTAAGTGTGAATGTTCTGTTGTACATTAATACTGGTTGGCCTTAAGTAAGTGTGAATGTTCTGTTGTACATTAATACTGGTTGGCCTTAAGTAAGAGTGAAAGGTCTGTTGTACATTAATACTGGTTGGCCATAAGTAAGAGTGAAAGGTCTGTTGTACATTAATACTGGTTGGCCTTAAGTAAGTGTGAATGTTCTGTTGTACATTAATACTGGTTGGCCTTAAGTAAGAGTGTGAATGGTCTGTTGTACATTAATACTGGTTGGCCTGAAACACTGTTTCAGTTGTCAACCCATCTTGCATATTTCTGTAGAAGTTTGTTGACATAGAAATGTGCTGACAATGTGAAATAATTTTGTGAAAATCTTGAAGTCACTGTTAGAAGCCCTTTTCCATTTAGTAGAGAGGTAAGGTAAAAACATAAGTCACTGGTGTTCTTTTCACAGATCTTTAACATTAAATGGCCAAGTCTACCTACACGTTTTTAGAGTGTTCTTTTCACAGATCTTTAACATTTAACATTAAATGGCCAAGTCTACCTACACGTTTTTAGAGTGTTCTTTTCACAGATCTTTAACATTAAATGGCCAAGTCTACCTACATGTTTTTAGAGTGTTCTTTTCACAGATCTTCAACATTAAATGGCCAAGTCTACCTACACGTTTTTAGAGTGTTCTTTTCACAGATCTTTAACATTAAATGGCCAAGTCTACCTACACGTTTTTAGAGTGTTCTTTTAGTTTGTTGATGTGTCTATTCGATACAAAATACTAAAATAAATGAAGGGACCCAGAACTGCAGAGACAAATGAATCTCTTGGATGAGTGTTTCTCAAACTGCGTGTCGAGACACATCAGTGTATCGTGAGAGATTTCCAGGTGTGTCGCGAGATTAACTAAAAATATTTCAAATTAAATAAATCAACATAGTCAGTAACCACGTGTGTTTCGCGTAGGGCAGGACGTTAGATTCACTTGGCGTCTGGGTACGCTATTTTAGTTTTTCTTTCTTTCCAGCGGTGTAGTTGGCTCGCTATTTTTCATTAGTTAAGAGATTGAACTTTCAAGTTTTATCTTAACTTACTTAAAATGCCGGCTTTATATTTGTAAATCTGATAAAATAATAA
Source organism: Radix auricularia (assembly GCA_002072015.1). Taxonomy (NCBI): domain Eukaryota; kingdom Metazoa; phylum Mollusca; class Gastropoda; family Lymnaeidae; genus Radix; species Radix auricularia. Next base: position 131,495 of record MUZC01004585.1, on the reverse strand, counting down.
TTAATTTAATTACTGCATCCCAGTTCATGTGAACCGTTGCCTTAAGTGTATTTTGATGATGAAAATTACTGAAATGAACACGAATCGTTAGTTCATAAACTTCCCGTGAAAATATCAATTGTAATTAGAATAAAACCTTTAAGTAGTAATGTAAAGGTCTAACAGTAACTCTATCATATCAGGTTCATTGACCCAACGTTTCGCTTCTGTGTCAACCTCCCCGAGGACGCCGAGGACCCGCCACAAAGCTAAACTATTAAAATATAAAAGAAATATTTTTTTAACATGCAAGTTTTGTTGGGTCTCGTTTAGAATTCTCAAGTAAGGCCATAATATTTCCATGCTTTTGATGTTTTTTTTTTCTTTAAATAAACTTTTCAACCCAGCCGTTTACAAGTTTATAATATTTTTTTTACTCAAAAAGAAAAAGTCTATGACACGGATATCACAGAAATATACATCTCAGTAATATGTTACTAAAAAAAATTATCTTTTTAATAAAATAAGTGAAATTTATTTTTGTGTGTCGCGAAAATTCTCCAATATTCTTAGTGTGTAATTACCCCAAAAGTTTGAGAAACCATGTCTTAGATGTTTGTGCTAGGATCATTTAAATTTAAATAACGTCCACTCCATTTTGGATTTTTAAAAAAAAAGTATAATTTATTAAAAATACTTTACCGTCTTTTGTTCTAACGAAGATAAGTTCTATAGAGGTGAGTGATTAACTTAAATGTTCTAATTTGAAATTTTCATTTAGAATACCTACATTAAGTCAGAAAAGAAGTTTTAGGCTATGATTAAAATATGAAATAATTCTCTGAATAGAACCCCCTATTCCCTTGTTCTCCCATAGGTTCTCTTTGGTGGACGAAAAAACGAGTAGGTTATGATGACACCGGTGCAATAAAAACTATCATTAAGTTTAAGATATCAAAATACAGTCAAGGGGGCGAATAGTTTCTGTGAAACTAAGGTCATTACAACATGATATTCACACATTGAGAATTTTGCGGTGGTATGTAATCTATTGCCCATCTTGCAACGAGTAAAAAGGACGTTCAGGGAGCAATCTGATCACTTTGGGGATACGCAAGCAAAACAATGTGACAAATTCACTGGAGTGGGTGGGTGAAAAAAAATGGCAGACAAGTCTACAGCTTAAACAATTCAAGATGGAACACAATATCAAAGGTAATATTTCATCTATCTAATTTATTCAAATGATAGAGAAATAACAAAATGTGGATCTGTGTAACAACATCTGTCACAACTTTGGACGTACAGATTTCAGGGAAATACACAATATACCAGCCTATATTCTAAGAGAGGACTCTGAGACAATATCATCAGTCTATAATCTCAGATTAGACTCTCAGACAATATCATCAGTCTATATTCTCAGATTAGACTCTCAGACAATATCATCAGTCTATATTCTAAGATTAGACTCTCAGACAATATCATCAGTCTATATTCTCAGATTAGACTCTCAGATAATATCATCAGTCAATATTCTCAGATTAGACTCTCAGACAATATCATCAGTCTATATTCTCAGATTAGACTCTCAGACAATATCATCAGTCTATATTCTCAGATTAGATCTCCGGAAATGTTTTAAATTAAAGAAGGTCACTACGCACATTTTAATAACTAATACTAGAATCGTGATGTGCTATTGGTGACCTCATCCTCGATGTGCTATTGATGACCTCAACCTTGATGTGCTATTGGTGTTCTCAACCTTGATGTGCTATTGGTGACTTCAGCGTTGATGTGCTATTGGTGAACTGAAAATTCAACAGGTAACATAATTATTTTTTAAAAAAATCCTATATATTTATACTGCTGAAATATAACTCATCAAAGCGAAAGATGTCCTTCCAGTTGATTCAAGTTGTACAAAATCTCGAACAAACTGACCGGTGAATTGTTCAAACCTTTTGATGTAGATCATTAACGCTGTCTGAGATAAAGTTATACGTACACATAAACCGTCCAGTACACATAAACTGCCCAGTGCACCAAAACTGTCTAGTACACATAAACTGTCTAGTACACATAAGCTGTCTAGTACACATAATCTGTCATATACACATAAACTGTCTAGTACACACAAACTGTCTAGTACACATAAACTGTCATATATACATAAACTGTCTAGTACACACAAACTGTCATATACACATAAACTGTCCAGTATACAAAAACTGTCTAGTACACATAATATGTCTAGTACACATACATTGTTTAGTACACATAAACTGTCTACTACACATAAACTGTCCAGTACACATAAACTGTCTAGTACACATAAACTGTCCAATTCACATAAACTGTCTAGTACACATAAACTGTCTAGTACACATAAACTGTCTATTACACATAAACTGTCCAGTACACATAAACTGTCTAGTACACATAAACTGTCCAATTCACATAAACTGTCTAGTACACATAAACTGTCTAGTACACATAAACTGTCTAGTACACATAAACTGTCATATACACATAAACTTCCAGTATACAAAAACTGTCTAGTACACATAATATGTCTAGTACACATACACTGTTTAGTACACATAAACTGTCTAGTACACATAAACTGTCCAGTACACATAAACTGTCCAGTACACATAAACTGTCCAGTATATAAAAACTGTCTAGTACACATAAACTGTCCAATTCACATAAACTGTCTAGTACACATAAACTATCTAGTACACATAAACTGTCATATACACATAAACTGTCTAGTACACATAATATGTCTAGTACACATACACTGTTTAGTACACATAAACTGTCTAGTACACATAAACTGTCTAGTACACATAAACTGTCTAGTACACATAAAGTGTCTAGTACACATAAACCTTTTAGTACACATAAACTGTCTAGTACACATAAACTGTCTAGCACACATAAACTGCCCAGTTCACATAAACTGTCATATACATATAAACTGTCCAGTACACATAAACTGTCCAGTACACATAAACTGTCTAGTACACATAAACTGTCCAGTACACATAAACTGTCTAGTACACATAAACTGTCTAGTACACATAAACTGTCATATACATATAAACTGTCCAGTACACATAAACTGTCCAGTACACATAAACTGTCTAGTACTCATAAACTGCCTAGTACATATAAACTGTCATATACACATAAACTGCCTAGTACACATAAACTGTCATATACACATAAACTGTCCAGTATACAAAAACTGTCTAGTACACATAATATGTCTAGTACACATACACTGTTTAGTACACATAAACTGTCTAGTACACATAAACTGTCTAGTACACATAAACTTTCCAGTACACATAAACTGTCTAGTACACATAAACTGCCTAGTACACATAATCTGTCATATACGCATAAACTGTCATATACGCATAAACCTTTTAGTACACATAAACTGTCTAGTACACATAAACTGCCTAGTACACATTAACTGTCTAGTACACATAAACTGCCTAGTACACATAATCTGTCATATACGCATAAACTGTCATGTACGCATAAACCTTTTAGTACACATAAACTGTCTAGTACACATAAACTGTCCAGTACACATAAACTGTCTAGTACACATAAACTGTATAGTACACATAAACTGTCTAGTACACATAAACTGTCTAGTACACATAAACTGTCATATACACATAAACTGTCCAGTACACATAAACTGCCTAGTACACATAAACTGTCTAGTACACATAAACTGTCTAGTACACATAAACTGCCTAGTACACATAAATTGTCTAGTACACATAAACTGTCCAGTACATATAAACTGTCATATACATATAAACTGTCCAGTACACATAAACTGTCCAGTACACATAAACTGTCTAGTACACATAAACTGCCTAGTACACATAAACTGTCATATACACATAAACTGCCTAGTACACATAAACTGTCTAGTACACATAAACTGTCATATACACAAACTGTCTAGTACACATAAACTGTGTAGTACACATAAACCACACAGTACACAAAAAATGTCCAGTTCACATAAACTGCCTAGTAAGCACTATTTTGGAGTGGAAGCAGTAACGTATGTGTCTGTTACATGGCAGATAGAATCATTGCAGCAACTAGCAGACATTTTGTTGTAAATTTTCAAAACAACCGGTAATACAATGATAAGAATACACTTTTTGGATCATGTAATAAAATTTACACAAACTTGATCATTAAATGACTATTTTAAGCTATTACTCCCATACATATTCATCCGCCAGGCAATGTTGAAGACCGGATGTGATACAATCTGAAGCTCAGACTGGGAAAAGACCAAGATGGACGATAGCGTAAGGCACTTGTGATAGCAAGCGAGATGACTTTCAATGGTCTTATGACTTAATGCTGAGAAACGAAACTGACGGAATCACGTCAAGATAGTAAGGCTTTTAGAGACCCAGACAGACTGCACGAGACACAAGAGACCTTGCACAAGACACAAGAGACCATGCACGAGACCCAAGAGACATTACACGAGACACAAGAGACCTTGCACGAGCCTAAAGAGACCTTGCACGAGACACAGGAGACCTTGCACGAGACATAAGAGACCTTGCACGAGACACAAGAGACCTTGCAAGAGACACAAGAGACCTTGCACGAGACACAAGAGACCATGCACGGGACACAAGAGACATTACACGAGACACAAGAGACCTTGCACGAGCCTAAAGCGACCTTGCACGAGACACAAGAGACCTTGCACGAGCCTAAAGAGACCTTGCACGAGACACAAGAGACCTTGCACGGGACACAAGAGACATTACACGAGACACAAGAGACCTTGCACGAGCCTAAAGCGACCTTGCACGAGACACAAGAGACCATGCACGGGACACAAGAGACATTACACGAGACACAAGAGACCTTGCACGAGCCTAAAGAGACCTTGCACGAGACACAAGAGACCATGCACGGGACACAAGAGACATTACACGAGACACAAGAGACCTTGCACGAGCCTAAAGCGACCTTGCACGAGACACAAGAGACCTTGCACGAGCCTAAAGAGACCTTGCACGAGACACAAGAGACCTTGCAAGAGACACAAGAGACCTTGCACGAGACACAAGAGACATTGCACGAGACACAAGAGACCTTGCACGACACAAGAGACATTACATGAAACACAGTATAGATGAGTGATAAATCATGGAGGTTGTTGATTTCGCATTCCTACAATCACGACCTCGAACAGTTTCATTCAAGTTTAAGGTCTTTCAATCTTCATGCCACTACTGATTTAACAATTACAGCCACGCAGATTGACTTAATTTGTTACTGGGTTTTGATTGCAATGAGTGGCAGAATTTTTGGTTTTATAAAAACTGTTTTTATTGAGAATTTTAAAAATGTAAAATTTTCCACATCATCTTTAGTACGCATGTCTTCAAGTGTTTTCAAGTCGTAATCCAATGAGTGTTGAGTGGTTGGTCTTTGCCAAGAGTGGCATGTTTTTTTTTTCTGTTTGACTTTGTTAGTAGCAGAGGCCAACTTTGTTGTGGAGGGGTGCTAATTATTTTGAGCGCCCAGGGGGCTCTAATCTTATTGTAACATCACTGTATCATTGTTACATCATTGTGTCATTGTTACATCATTGTATCATTGTTACATCATTGTATCATTGTTACATCATTGTTACATCATTGTATCATTGTTACATCATTGTTACATCACTGTATCATTGTTACATCATTGTTACATCATTGTTACATCATTGTTACATCATTGTTACATCATTGTTACATCATTGTATCATTGTTACATCATTGTGTCATTGTTACATCATTGTTACATCACTGTGTCATTGTTACATCATTGTTACATCATTGTTACATCATTGTTACATCATTGTGTCATTGTTACATCATTGTTACATCATTTTGTCATTGTTACATCATTGTTACATCATTGTGTCATTGTTACATCATTGTTACATCA
>MUZC01004585.1:91025-105273 GCA_002072015.1 Radix auricularia | reverse complement strand
TCGCCCGTTCAGCCCCCCCCCCCCCACTTAATCCGCCATAGCTTCCAGATCAGCTGTAGGGTCACGTTGTGGGATTCTACCAATCAAATCAATCGTGAAGAATATAATGGGTGATGCAGCAGTATGAATGAAAACTTCATCAGACCTCCAACAGCAACACATCTTAGAGCCTCAACATTCGCGCCCAGAGCTGTCGCTCATTCGGAGGACCTTCTACTTACCGTCTATACCAGGGTCGCTCCACCGGCCATACCTCGGAGCCAGTTGTGGCTCTTTTGATGGCTGCAAGTGGCTCTCAGACCAATGTTCGATTAGTTTATATAAATTAAAATATATATAATCTCTGCACCGCCCCGTGCAGCCCCTATTAAATCCCATCTCCGCCACCGACCCTGCGCACCCCTCTCAGCGACCCCAACACCGCCTTGATGTCGTGACCTGTTTATCACGGGAATCCCGCCTCAATGTAAACCAGGTCATGGCATTCAGCGCACTCCTCCCTCTCACCCGCCCCCTCAAGACGTTTATCACAGACACGGCCGTGCAGATTGCTTAATAAGCCAAACGCCAGGTCTCCGCCGGAGGTAACACAGTCGGGTCTTTATGAATGAAGCGACCGGCATAGGCAGGCGGCTGCTTACCGTTTCATTGATAGGCTGGCAGGAAGGTCTATCGCTGATGTACGCGTTTAGGCAGCTTCACAGGCATTCAGGGGTCGAAAGGTCACCGATAAACTGCCACAGTTTGACCTGGTGCAAAAGTGTAGGTGTAGGCGGTAACGCATGGGTGTCTGTGTGTGCACCTGAGTGTTGGTAGAGTGTATGTGTGCACCTGAGTGTTGGTAGAGTGTATGTGTGCACCTGAGTGTTGGTAGAGTGTATGTATACACCTGCGTGTTGGTAGAGTGTATGTGTGTACCTCAGTGTTGGTAGAGTGTATGTGTGCACCTGAGTGTTGGTAGAGTGTATGTGTGCACCTGAGTGTTGGCAGAGTGTATGTTTGTACCTGAGTGTTAGTAGGTGTATGTTTGTACCTGAGTGTTTGGAATAATGCATGTATGTGCATGAGATTTTGTATAGTGTATGTATCGAATGTGTCTGTTTATTCGCCAATGATTTCATGTAATCCGGCAAATATTTCATGTAATCTGACCATCATTTCATGTAATCTGACAATGATTTCATGTAATCCAACAATGATTTCATATAATTCGACAAAGATTTCATGTAATTTAACAATCATTTCAAGTAATCTGACAATGATTTCATGAAATCCAACAATGATTTCATATAATTCGACAAAGATTTCATGTAATTTAACAATCATTTCAAGTAATCTGACAATGATTTCATGTAATCCAATAATGATTTTATGTAATTCGACAATCATTTCATGTAATATGTTAATCATTTTATTTAATGCGACAATCATTTCATGTAATCTGTTAATCATTTTATTTAATGCGACAATCATTTCATGTAATCCGACAATTATTTCATGTAAAATTGTTTCGCGCCTGGCCTTCTAAACTAGTCACCCTTAAACTGTGTTGGCAATGGGTCGTGTGTGGGAGGGGGGGAGTATGGTTTGTTGCTGTGTAGATAACAAATGTTGATATTCGGCTAATAGATAAGACGTTTTTAATTGTTGGCTAGGGCATAGAGGAGGTGTTGTTGTTGTGTCGACGGTAAATTTTTGTTGGTGTGGAGGAAACATGTGCTGAATGTTTAGGTTAAATGTGTTGTTGCTGTGGAGGAAACATGTGCTGAATGTTTAGGTTAAATGTGTTGTTGGTGTGTAGGAAACATGTGCTGAATGTTTAGGTTAAATGTGCTGTTGATGTGGAGGAAACATGTGCTGAATGTTTAGGTAATGTGTTGTTGGTGTGGAGGAAACATGTGCTGAATGTTTAGGTTAAATGTGTTGTTGGTGTGGAGGAAACATTTGCTGAATGTTTAGGTTAAATGTGTTGTTGGTGTGGAGGAAACATGTGCTGAATGTTTAGGTTAAATGTGTTGTTGGTGTGGAGGAAACATGTGCTGAATGTTTAGGTAATGTGCTGTTGATGTGGAGGAAACATGTGCTGAATGTTTAGGTAATGTGCTGTTGGTGTGGAGGAAACATGTGCTGAATGTTTAAGTTTAATCTGCTGTTGGTGTGGAGGAAACATGTGCTTAATGTTTAGGTTAAATGTGTTGTTGGTGTGGAGGAAACATGTGCTAAATGTTTAGGTAATGTGCTGTTGGTGTGGAGGAAACATGTGCTGAATGTTTAGGTTAAATGAGTTGTTGGTGTGTAGGAAACATGTGCTGAATTAGTTAGTTAGTTATTTCCTCTCGGGCCGAAGACGGCACATAGGGCAGAGGTCATGGATTTCCATTTTTGACGATCCGTTGCTAATTGTATCAAGTCCTGGTTATTTCTTAGACCCATGGTTGAGCTTTCTCTTATGATTGTTCTACGCAGGGTTTCTTTTGGTCTTCCTTGTTTTCTTTTGCCTGTTGGTGTCCACATGAGGGCCTGACTTGGGAGTCTTCTCTTGTCCATTCGAAGAACATGGCCGATGTAATTCCATCGTCTTCTCCTTATAAAATTTGACACATATTCTTGGTTGGTTTCTTTTCTTATTGTTTCATTTGATTTGAGATCACTCCATTTTATATTTAAAATTTTTCGGAGGCATTTGTTTTCGAATGAAACTAATTTTTTTTCTATATATTTAGTTGATTTCCAGCTTTCGCATCCGTATGTTAAAACAGGGATTACACAGGAATTGAATAGCCTAAGTTTTGTATGCTGTCTTATTGTCCTTGATCTCCAAATATTTGTGAGTTTGTTGAAAGCACTTGACGCCAACGCAATTCGAGTCATTATCTCTGATGTTGAATCTCCATTATATGTCATTTTGCTTCCTAAATAAGTGAAATTGGTTACTTTCTCTATAGTTTTATCATTAATTTTTATATCATTGGGTTGGTTGGTGAGGTCCATGATTTTTGTTTTGGTTGTGTTGATTTCAAGACCAATTTGGTTTGAAAAGTGCTGGAGACGATCTGTTTTTTCNTATTGTTTTCGATCCATTTGATGCCTAATCCGCCATCTGCGCATTTCCGCATGACCCAGTCGATTGCTATTCCAAACAACATTGGTGACATGACACATCCCTGTTTCACCCCTGTTTCGACTGGGAACCAGTCAGAATTCCCGGTCTCTGTTTTCACACAGCAACGTGAATCTGCATAAAAAGCTTTTATAACGTTCACATATTTTGTTGGGAAACCATAGATATTAAGGAGATTCCAAAGTGTAGGTCGGTGGAGGCTGTCGAAAGCTTTTTGGAAATCAACAAAATTTATAATAAGCTGGGATTGATATTCAACAGATTCTTCGATGATAGTTCTGAGTGTGAATATATGGTCAATACATGACCGATGTGGTCTGAAGCCCGCTTGCTCTTCTCTGAGCCTTTCGTCTATTGACTTTTTTATTCTCTCCAGTAGGACACTGCAAAAAAGTTTTCCTGGCACAGATAGCAAAGTTATTCCACGCCAATTATTGCAGTCCGACAAATCGCCTTTTTTTGGCAGTTTAAAAATGGCACCATCTTTCCATTCTTGTGGTGGGGATTCATTTCACCAGACGTCATTAAATAACAGCAATAAATGCTGTAAAACATTGTCATCTGCAGACTTTAGGTGCTGTTGATGTGGAGGAAACATTTGCTAAATGTTTAGGTTAAATGTGTTGTTGGTGTGCAGGAAACATGTGCTGAATGTTTAGGTAATGTGCTGTTGATGTGGAGGAAACATGTGCTGAATGTTTAGGTTAAATGTGTTGTTGGTGTGGAGGAAACATGTGCTGAATGTTTAGGTTAAATGTGTTGTTGGTGTGGAGGAAACATGTGCTGAATATTTAGGTTAAATGTGTTGTTGGTGTGTAGGAAACATGTGCTGAATGTTTAGGTAATGTGGTGTTGATGTGGAGGAAACATGTGCTGAATGTTTAGGTTAAATGTGTTGTTGGTGTGGAGGAAACATGTGCTGAATGTTTAGTTTAAATGTGTTCTTGGTGTGCAGGAAACATGTGCTGAATGTTTAGGTAATGTGTTGTTGGTGTGGAGGAAACATGTGCTGAATGTTTAGGTTAAATGTGTTGTTGGTGTGGAGGAAACATATGCTGAATGTTTAGGTTAAATGTGTTGTTGGTGTGGAGGAAACATGTGCTGAATGTTTAGGTAATGTGCTGTTGATGTGGAGGAAACATGTGCTGAATGTTTAGGTTAAATGTGTTGTTGATGTGTAGGAAACATGTGCTGAATGTTTAGCTAATGTGCTGTTGATGTGGAGGAAACATGTGCTGAATGTTTAGGTTAAATGTGTCTTTGGTGTGGAGGAAACATGTGCTGAATGTTTAGGTTAAATGTGTTGTTGGTGTGGAGGAAACATGTGCTGAATGTTTAGGTAATGAGCTGTTGATGTGGAGGAACTATGTGCTGAATGTTTAGGTAATGTGCTGTTGATGTGGAGGAAACATGTGCTGAATGTTTAGGTTAAATGTGTTGTTGGTGTGTAGGAAACATGTGCTGAATGTTTAGGTAATGTGCTGTTGATGTGGAGGAAACATGTGCTGAATGTTTAGGTAATGTGCTGTTGATGTGGAGGAACTATGTGCTGAATGTTTAGGTAATGTGCTGTTGATGTGGAGGAAACATGTGCTGAATGTTTAGGTTAAATGTGTTGTTGGTGTGTAGGAAACATGTGCTGAATGTTTAGGTTAAATGTGTTGTTGGTGTGTATGAAACATGTGCTGAATGTTTAGGTTAAATGTGTTGTTGGTGTGTAGGAAACATGTGCTGAATGTTTAGGTTAAATGTGCTGTTGATGTGCAGGAAACATGTGCTGAATGTTTAGGTTAATGTGCTGTTGATGTGGAGGAAACATGTGATGAATGTTTAGGTTAAATGTGTTGTTGGTGTGCAGGAAACATGTGCTGAATGTTTAGGTAATGTGCTGTTGATGTGGAGGAAACATGTGCTGAATGTTTAGGTTAAATGTGTTGTTGGTGTGCAGGAAACATGTGCTGAATGTTTAGGTTAAATGTGTTGTTGGTGTGGAGGAAACATGTGTTGAATGTTTAGGTAATGTGCTGTTGATGTGGAGGAAACATGTGCTGAATGTTTAGGTAATGTGTTGTTGATGTGGAGGAAACATGTGCTGAATGTTTAGGTAATGTGCTGTTGATGTGGAGGAAACATGTGCTGAATGTTTAGGTTAAATGTGTTGTTGGTGTGGAGGAAACATGTGCTGAATGTTTAGGTTAAATGTGTTGCTGATGTGGAGGAAACATGTGCTGAATGTTTAGGTTAAATGTGTTGTTGGTGTGGAGGAAACATGTGCTGAATGTTTAGGTTAAATGTGTTGCTGAAGTGTAGGTGAAGGTGGAAGCTCTAAATAATAATAATATTAATAATTATATTAACTCTTGATCTTGTTTTTAGAAAAATATGTATATCAATCTCATCGATTCCCAATAACTTTGGTCCAGCTCATGACGGCATTCAAGTTATGTAAATAATGGATTCGTTCGACAAGTAGTTGATTTGCCACAATGAATACGGTAACCCACTGCAAGGGGCACTAACGTGGAACAAATTTAGAACCGTTTACATTTCAACACAAGGACGGCTAATATGACCCTTAAAAAACTGTGAAAGCCAGAATCGTTAAACATTTCTGAGGAAACAGACCCGGTCATAGCAGTGACCTGACTTAAAAAACGTAACTGTAATGTTATTTGTGGAGGCGGAACAAATATCCAAGGGTTCAACTTCATGGCGTAATTTATAAAAGCTCTTGAATTCAAACAAAAATACCAAACTTAGACCAGACTGAACGTTGGTAATATGTATCCACTAACTTACACCAATATATTTATTGAAGATGGGCTTAAGGGGCCGTCCATAAAGTACGTCACGCTATTTTTGAACATTTTTAACTAACCCCCCCCCCCGTCACAAACTTTCACATATCTCAGATCCCCCCCCCCTCTAAAGCAAGTCACACTTTCGTAGAAAAATATATTTTCATTAACAAAATAATTAAAATTTAGCATAAAACACCGTGACGTCACACATGGCCGGACACCCCCCTCCCTCCTGTCACAAATTGTCACACTTTCTTACACCCCATCCCCCCTCTGGAGCGTGACGTACTTTTTAGACGGCCATTTTCAAGCGTTGATCTTAATGTGATGAACATCGAAAGTTTATACGTTGAAATTTGCTTTAGAATTCGAATCCGTTTTAAAAATATCAGTTATGATTGTACGGCCTGTGTTAACCAATTTTACCAGATACGTTCAATTCAGAATTTAAGAATAAGAGTAAGAGTAAGAGTGAGAGTAAGAGTGAGAGTAAGAGTGAGGGTGAGAGTAAGAGTGAAAGTAAGAGTGAGAGTGAGAGTAAGAGTGAGAGTAAGAGTAAGAGTAAGAGTGAGAGTAAGAGTGAGAGTAAGAGTGAGAGTAAGAGTGAGAGTAAGAGTGATAGTAAGAGTGAGAGTAAGAGTAAGAGTAAGAGTGAGAGTAAAAGTGAGAGTAAGAGTGAGAGTAAGAGTGAGAGTAAGAGTGATAGTAAGTGTGAGAGTAAGATTAAGAGTGAGAGTAAGAGTAAGAGTTAAAGTGAGAGTAAAGTCAGAGTGAGAGTAAGAGTGAGAGTAAGAGTGAGAATGAGAGTGAGAGTAAGAGTGAGAGTAAGAGTGAGAGTAAGAGTGAGAGTAAGATTGAGAGTAAGAGTGAGAGTAAGAGTAAGAGTGAGAGTAAGATTAAGAGTTAGAGTAAGGGTGAGAGTAAGAGTGAGAGTAAGATTAAGAGTGAGAGTGAGAGTAAGAGTGAGAGTAAGATTAAGAGTGAGAGTAAGATTAAGAGTGAGAGTAAGAGTAAGAGTAAAAGTGAGAGTGAGAGTAAGGGTGAGAGTGAGAGTAAGAGTGAGAGTGAGAGTAAGAGTGAGAGTGAGAGTGAGAGTAAGAGTGAGAGTGAGAGTAAGAGTAAGAGTGAGATTGAGAGTGCGAGTAAGAGTAAGAGTAAGAGTGAGAGTAAGAGTAAGAGTGAGAATAAGGATGAGAGTGAGAGTGAGAGTAAGAGTGAGAGTAAGATTAAGAGTGAGAGTGAGAGTAAGAGTAAGATTTAGAGTGAGAGTGAGAGTAAGAGTGAGAGTAAGAGTGAGAGTGAGAGTAAGGGTAAGAGTGAGAGTAAGATTAAGAGTGAGAGTGAGAGTAAGAGTGAGAGTGAGAGTAAGAGTGAGAGTAAGAGTAAGAGTTAGAGTAAGAGTTAGAGTAAGGGTGAGAGTAAGAGTGAGAGTGAGAGTAAGGGTGAGAGTAAGAGCGAGAGTGAGAGTAAGGGTGAGAGTAAGAGTGAGAGTGAGAGTAAGGGTGAGAATAAGAGTGAGAGTGAGAGTAAGGGTGAGAGTAAGAGTGAGAGTGAGAGTAAGGGTGAGAGTAAGAGTGAGAGTGAGAGTAAGGATGAGAGTAAGAGTGAGAGTGAGAGTAAGGATGAGAGTAAACGTGAGAGTGAGAGTAAGGGTGAGAGTGAGAGTAAGGATGAGAGTAAGAGTGAGAATGAGAGTAAGGGTGAGAGTAAGGGTGAGAGTGAGAGTAAGGGTGAGAGTAAGAGTAAGAGTGAGAGTAAGAGTAAGAGTAAGAGTGAGAGTAAGAGTGAGAGTAAGAGTGAGAGTAAGAGTGACAGTAAGAGTAAGAGTGAGAGTAAGAGTTAGAGTGAGAGTAAGAGTGAGAGTAAGGGTGAGAGTAAGAGTGAGAGTAAGGGTGAAATTAAGGGTGAGAGTAAGGGTAAGAGTGAGAGTAAGAGTGAGAGTAAGAGTGAGAGTAAGAGTAAGGGTAAGAGTAAGGGTAAGAGTGAGAGTAAGAGTGAGAGTAAGAGTGAGAGTAAGAGTAAGGGTAAGAGTTAGAGTAAGAGTGAGAGTAAGAGTGAGAGTAAGAGTGAGAGTAAGGGTGAGAGTAAGTATGAGAGTAAGGGTGAAATTAAGGGTGAGAGTGAGACTAAGAGTGAGAGTAAGAGTGAGAGTAAGAGTATTTAAAAGACAACATTTCAATAAATAAAAAGAGCTGTTTAAGTTATAAGAGTGAGAGTAAGAGTAAGGGTAAGAGTGAGAGTAAGAGTAAGGGTAAGAGTATTTAAAAGACAACATTTCAATAAATAAAAAGAGCTGTTTAGGTTATAGACATAATCCATCGAGATTTTCTTTGTTCTCAGTTCTGTACTGTGAGTTGAGGTCATTAAATACCTGAAGTAGTCGCTTGCTGGTCAGTGTTTATATATATATATGCTTGATGGTCAGTGTTTATAAATAAAAGCTTGATGGTCAGTGTTTACAAATAGACACTTGATGGTCAGTGTTTGCAAATAGACGCTTGCTGGTCAGTATTTACAAATAGACACTTACTGGTCAGTGTTTATAAATAGACGTTTGCTGGTCAGTATTTACAAATAGCCAATTACTGGTCAGTGTTTACTAATAGACCAAACTTAAAGATTTTATTGTAGAATTCTCAAGTTTCAAGTAGGGGGTAACACTCAATTTTGTGAATTAAAATGTTCGGCAGTTTGTTGCCTCCAATTTTTGTGTGTGTGGCACCCAGTGACAAGAAACTTTATGGTCGAGCACATGCCAAAAGAATTGACCAAGTCTTTTTTAAATGTAATTTTCGTCTTTAAAAAAAGACATTTTTTCAGATTGTCGCCTTCAGCAGAAAGTTGTTTTGGCCGAATGCTTTCGGATATTTGGTCTCCACTCTACTAGTGAAAACTGGGGGACGTTATCTCTGTCACCCTGTGATATCTTTGTTTCCCTGTGGTATCTCTGTCAAGTTGTGGTATCTCTGTCACGTTCTGGTATCTCTGTCACGTTGTGGTATCTCTGTCACGTTGTGGTATCTCTGTCACGTTGTGGTATCTCTGTCACGTTGTGGTATCTCTGTCACCCCGTGATATCTCTGTTACCCTGTGATATCTCTGTCACGTTGTGGTATCTCTGTCACGTTGTGGTATCTCTGTCACCCCGTGATATCTCTGTTACCTTGTGATATCTCTGTCACGTTGTGGTATCTCTGTCACCCCGTGGTATCTCTGTCACGTTGTAATATCTCTGTCAAGTTGTGGTATCTCTGTCACGTTCTGGTATCTCTGTCACCCCGTGATATCTCTGTTACCTTGTGATATCTCTGTCACGTTGTGGTATCTCTGTCACCCCGTGGTATCTCTGTCACGTTGTAATATCTCTGTCAAGTTGTGGTATCTCTGTCACGTTCTGGTATCTCTGTCACCCTGTGATATCTCTGTTACCTTGTGATATCTCTGTTACCTTGTGATATCTCTGTCACGTTGTGGTATCTCTGTCACCCCGTGGTATCTCTGTCACGTTGTAATATCTCTGTCAAGTTGTGGTATCTCTGTCACGTTCTGGTATCTCTGTCACCCTGTGATATCTCTGTTACCCTGTGATATCTCTGTCACGTTGTTGTATCTCTGTCACGTTGTGGTATCTCTGTCACGTTCTGGTATCTCTGTCAGCCTGTGATATCTCTGTCACGTTGTGCTATCTCTGTCACGTTGTGGTATCTCTGTCACGTTCTGGTATCTCTGTCACCCTGTGATATCTCTGTCACGTTGTGCTATCTCTGTCACGTTGTGGTATCTCTGTAACCCTGTGATATCTTTGTTACCCTTTGCTATCTATGTCACGCTGTGGTATCTTTGTCACGATTTGGTATCTTGAATGATACCCAGTGAAAACAGTGGATATTTTTCCGTTCATTTTTCTACTGTTTCAACAACAAGAAAAGGAAAATTCAAGGTTGATATTTAGATACAGGGAAATTGATTAGTCAAAAAATTACTTTTTGGAAATCATACGAGAGTATCATATGAAGCGTAAATATTATGTTATAATTGCATAATTCTACACGCTTACATCAACAAGTTCATTACTGTTGGCACTCCGCGTGTGTAGAATATGGTGAAAGTGAAAGTAAGACTGTCAACATTTTCATTGTTAGTTTACAATAATCAAACTAATAATAATAATAATTTTGTAATACCACCCTCCACCACTGCCCCCTCTTATATTGGTCCGCATTGAAAGAACAAAACAAAACAAACCAATGTTCAAAGTTGTACAGCATCCATTTATTTATTTTTTCAATATTTTAGAAAAATTTGAGTAATTCGAATTAGCTGCGCGGCGTCGGTCAGATATCTTTGCAGCCGGACAGCTTAAAATGAGAATAGCCCTCCGGCCCCCGTTTTTCCACCACATGTCATTTAGTGGTAGTAAGAATATTCGCATCAAGTGACTCACAGTAAGGTCTCACATACAGAAATTCCCTCGACCTTTCCTTTTAACTTTCAATGAAAGGTTAAGAGTTTAAAAGTCGAGCCAACAATTTAAAACCAAACAATAATAAAAACAGGGCCAGACAAATTTTAAAAAACAAAACAATAATAAAAACAGGGCCAGACAAATTAAAAACAAAACAATCCAAGCCATTCACCTGAGAGTGACGTCCCCTGGTAGCAATCTCCCGTGGAACTGGTTATTCAGGGTGGTGTTGTGTCTTATCTGAGGTGGGAGGGGGGCAGCACGACGATGAGGGGGGAGGTAGCTGGCGTGACGTCATTTCTGTCAAGGGAATTTCATTTTATTCTGGACCGAGCCATAAAATTGCCAGCTAGGCAAATCCGTTGTGTCAAAAGATAAGTTATACAGTAAACATGAATTTTTTCTAACTGCCTGCACCCAAACTGGCAAATTTGGTCTCGGCCATACATGACTTCGATGTTTTGTACCTCTAGCCTTTGGCCAGATTTCATCAAACGATAACAATATATAAGAATTATTTATTACTTGATGTCGTGTATGTTTGTCAAGTGTGGATGTACAAAAGTGATTCAGGTGTGGTGTCTTCACAAATTTGTCAAACTGTTATATCGACTATATATATTTAAGGTTATTTATTTATTGTTGCTTTTTTGTGTAAAGTAAAAAAATAAATAATAAAACAACATTTTTAAAAAAAATCATGTTAAGCCTGGTCCCTTTTGGAACTCAGGACGTGTTAGCGCATTTTCGTATTATGTATCAGTACTTATGTTAGATATCAGCATTATGTAGTTATCAGTAATTGTGTTTAGATTTTAGACATATTTTTATGAATTTTTAGAAACTCTTGTGTGTTGGTGGTGGTAGGAACTCTTGTGTGTTGGCGGTGGTAGGAACTCTTGTGTGTTGGTGGTGGTAGGAACTCTTGTGTGTTGGTGGTGGTAGGAATTCTTGTGTGTTGGAGGTGGTAGGAACTCTTGTGATATACATCATGGGTCTAGGACTTTCATACTTCCAGGAGCTCTACTGCCACTACAAGAGGTCGGATCGAGTAACTGAGTGTTGATGCACAAATGGCAGGTCAGGACATACAAACAACATATATACATCATGGGTCTAGGACTTATGGATGCTGAGATCTAGGGTGATGACAGACGGACGGACGGACAGACGGACAAAACGGATACAATAGCGCATTTCGACTTCTCGAAAATGCGCTAAAAAGTCGATGACTTCGGCAATTATCGTCACCAAGCTCTCTCTTTTACTGACTCTTTGTTTATGATTGACTTAGCAACTCTTTGTTTATGATTGACTTAGCAACTCTTTGTTTATGATTGACTTAGCAACTCTTTGTTTATGATTGACTTAGCAACTCTTTGTTTATGATTGACTTAGCAACTCTTTGTTTATGATTGACTTAACTACTTACATCGGTCAAGGTATCTTGTATTCAATACTTGACCACTTCCAGTGGCCCTGCTGAGCTAATTTTTTGTATGCACATTGATCTCTGATGACAGTCCATGAATCTATCAATTAAAAATATTTGACAGATTCGTTAAGTTAGTCAATTTTTGAACAGTTCTTGTATAAATAAATAAATAAATATATATATATATTAGGGCTGTTATCGATTAATTTAATTTTAATCGTTAACTTTTGAGAAATTACCGAATAATTAATCGATAACTTTGATTAAGCTAAAAATAAGATGTATGACGCCATTAAACTGACCATCTCACAATCACAATCAGTGGCGTATCCAGGAGCAGTGGACCATCTCACAATAACTTACAATAGGTGGTCCTGAGGGCGAAACGAACGAAAATTTCCGCCCCTGCACACGCAGTACAAACCAAATATCCTCTCGGGGCGGACAGTCATCTTCCTACGCTTCAAAGAAGAAAGAGGTTAACAGCCAGTTGGATGAAATTAATTATGTACTGTAAGGTGTTAGACTTCAAAAACGGCAGTCATGTGTGTGTTTGTGTATGTGTTCGTGTGTGTGGTTGTCTATGTGTTCGTGTGTGTGTGTTTGTGTATGTGTTTGTGTATCTTTTTGTGTATGTGCTCGTGTGCGTTCGTATGTGTGGCTGTGTTAAATATGTGTGTATGTAAAAAAAAGGCGGAGGCGAACCATACATTTAAACCTCTCCATAAGAACATAAGAATCATAGGGCGCGGTAACCGTTGCCTTTGCAGTTTTGTTTTGTTTCGTTATTTGTTCAACCTGAAACCATACACATTTTACGGGGGCGCTATATTCAGTCCACACTTTTAATCGTCCTTCACCTTGAACATAACTACGCAATTTAAACGACCCCCCCCCTCGTTTAATTCATAATATCATACAGGAGCAACTCATATACATGTGCTGGTCTTATAGAGACAGATAGGGCACACACATACAGGAGCTGGTCTTATAGAGACAGATAGGACACACACATACAGGAGCTGGTCCTATAGAGACAGATAGGACACACACATACAGGGGCTGTTCTTACAGGGACAGATAGGACACACATACTGGTGCTGGTCTTATAGGGACAGATAGGAATCACATAAAAACAAAATCATAAGCTTCCTACAATCAATGTTTCTAATACATTGACAAAAATCTATAAGTCATCTATGTATTCCCATCTGGCTACGAATCCATGGAGAGGGTGACAAAGGGACCCCGTGATTTATGACTGAGTCCAACCCCTCCCTATTCATGGCAGAGTCTGTGTCTTGTGGTCAGTGACACCTCAGACCTGGTTTTTGCTTTATTGACATAGTACATGTTTTGGTATTTTCTAGAAAGTCCCGGACCCTCCTAGTTACGAAGCAGGTTGTTTTTCTTGTTTAAGTTTGACCCAGAACTTTCTATCAGATTTACTTCATAAAGAACAAAGAAGGAAAGAAGTTAGGAAAAGAACATAAGATAGACAATGAAATCGCTCTCATCACATGAGCTAGGCTGCCCGCTATTTGTTATTGTTACCTTATATTCTTATCCTTCCACCGTAAACGCCACCGCTATCAACCATTATTGTGAGTGTTTATCTTTTGACATTATTAACTTGTTATGGTTCGATATTGTTACAAGTTAAGAGTTAGCAAGTGATACTAATTATATCTTACCACAGAGAGCGTGTAGTTAATTTGTTATTCATTCCATTGTATTATTAAATTGAGAAATCTCAAGTCAGTTACTGTGTTTAGTGTTTGTTTTTGTGTTACGTGTCGTGTAAACGAGCCATTTAATGAGACACTCTAAACTTTATTGTAAGTTAATTACACTTCAATTATACTTGCTGACGTAACATAAAGTGATATTTTTTAATGTCTTGTCATTTAAATAAATACACTGGCTGGACAGTGTCCAGTACAAAACCTGGAGTTTTGTAGCTCCCTTCCTCTTGAATAAGGGGCGTCTCTTTGAGGGGGCAGGACTAAGATTGCCAAAAAAAGGTTTCAAGTTTTTATAGCAAATTTTTAATATAAAGGGTGAAAGTGAGATTTTGACTGCAGTAAATTGATGAGGTCAGGTTCAATGCCACGAGTTTGATGAATAAGATATGACGCAGGTGAGAGTCACTCAGTCTCGTCCTCACACAGGTGAGAGTCACTCAGTATCGTCCTCACACAGGTGAGAGTCACTCAGTCTCGTCCTCACACAGGTGAGAGTCACTCAGTCTCGCCCTCACACAGGTGAGAGTCACTCAGTCTCGCCCTCACACAGGTGAGTGTTACTCAGTCTCGTCCTCACACAGGTGAGAGTCACTCAGTCTCGTCCTCACACAGGTGAGAGTCACTCAGTCTCGTCCTCACACAGGTGAGAGTCACTCAGTCTCGTCCTCACACAGGTGACGT
>MUZC01004585.1:22876-52968 GCA_002072015.1 Radix auricularia | reverse complement strand
CCCTAGCGGACTCAAATATGCCATTTGTTAAATTGTTTTTTGCATTTAAGTTCGCAAATGGCATATCAATAATATCATTATTGTAGTTGCGGGTTTTCAATGCTGATGTATGAAAAATACATGAACGACTTTTGCAACTATTATAGAATGATCCTTTGGAATAAATCGAACTTTTATCTTATCTCAGGAATACAGACGCTCCTTCTATGCAGAAGATAATTGCGTCCACAGTCCATGACAGATGATCTGTTGGCTAGTGATGCAGCGGTCACAGGGCACGGCTATAAGGTTTCCACGCATTACCCCAGCCGCCAACTATTGTCTAGTTAGGTACCCATTCGGAGCTGGGTGACTCGGGGACTCCTTAGGCCCGGGAACAAATCCTCAGCTTCGCATGGATTTGAAATCGTGACCATCGGTACTCCAGTCGAGCGCGCTACCACTCGACCACCGAAGACATAGGTTCCCTCTTTTTTTTTTTTTGGTCTTTGTGCAAATAAAAAACACGTGTGCAAAGTCGCATATAATCCACTTTTTGTGCCAAATTGTACACCTCAAAAACATGGATATTATATTATTTTATCCTTTCAAAAGTCTAAACTGCTGGTCGTCGTAGGCTTGTTATCCGTGTGGCCGCAGCTACCATTTCCTGCTAATTGTTGGTTTTAAATCTCTAATTTTATCTTCACCCTGATCCTATCAGGTTGAAATTTTGAATTTAGACTCCTGTTACCTAAAATTACATTCGATCAAAATTTGAGACCGATCGAATGTACCGCAATTTTTTTAATCGATTTCTTAGATTATCTTTCTCTATATGTCTATGTAGCATGTAAATGTTTATGCTCGTATGTCGGAGGAGCCTATTACATTGAATCCGCCATTACTTAACAGATAGTACAACAAAAACTCTAGTCTGTTCTCTTGTTCTAGCTCGTATGGATTACTGCAATTCTCTTCTGTCAGGTGCGCCAAAACAATGCATTGGAAAAACTACAGAGAGTTCAAAATTCAGTTGCCAGAATAGTTCTAAAGGCAAAAAAAACTTGACCATGTTACTCCGCTACTTTACTCACTTCATTGGCTACCTATACAAGCCCGAATTGATTACAAACTGGCCGTTCTGTGTCACAACTTCTTTTCTGAATCATGCCCTTCATATCTTACTGAACTTTTGTCAGTCTACTCACCAAGTCGTCAGCTACGCTCTTCTGCAGATACACGCATTCTCTGTGTTCCTAAGACAAGAACTAAAACATTTGGTGAAAGGTCATTCTCTTTTTTTGCAGCCAAACAATTGAATTCTCTTCCATTACACATCCGTTGTATTTCAACTGCTAAGTCATTCAAGACTGCACTTAAGACACATCTTTTTTAAATTTATTTTGAGAATTAATGAAATAACATTTCTTTAAATGATTAACATAGCTGATGTACTATGTATTGTCATTTATGTAGTTAGTATGATATGAATGTTTCTTTTTATTAATATATGTATTGTTATTTCCATGTAAAGCGCTGTGAGCCCGGCTCCTTGCTGGGATACAGCGCTATATAAATTATCATTTTATTATTATTATTATTATATTTCGCTCAGTGCGTATTATATGGAGCATAATCAACACATCTAGTTATGTCTCATATATAAGTATTTAAAGTCATGATCTTTGCTGTTACCGGTTGTTGTTGATTTGAAAGTTATCTCAATGAAGCACTTTGTCTGGCAGAACACCTGCCCTGACGCCACCAAACTTGACTGATGTGACTGATGTGACTTCACCTTACATGACGATACAGAACAATCTCCAGATTGCGATACACCCATTCGACACGAGGCCACAGAAAAAGGTGTTAAAAAAAACAACAAAAAAAAACATCAGCATAGTTGTAGGCCACAACCCCTTACGCCCCCTCCCCACCCAGTTCTGATGGCCATTCATTATTTCAGTAACTGAGCGATAACATACCCAGGTAATATAAAAAGTTAAGGGTAACTTGTAGAAGTGGGGTGGGGGGCGTAAGGCTATAAATAACCTAACGGCACGTGCCGGATAACAAAGAATTGACGCCAACCCCTACCCCCACAACCTCAGCTGCCCCTTCGCCACCAACCTTTGTCCCCACGTGGTACGACACCCCTAAACAGATGTCGCTCGAGCATGAAACAGGAACGAGGGCGAAACACAAAATGAGGGGAAATTGAATTACCTCTTTTTTTTCCCTTTTTTTTGTGTTCTTGTTACCTACCTCTCGCTTCTGAGACAAGACCACCTAGATAAGGACTTCCACCTGCCGTCATAAGTCATGTGCCGCACTTGTCGTGCCATATGTCACGTGGTAATACCGATTCTAAAAGCTGAGGTCTTAAGTTGTGAATAAGGTGAGACATGAATGAGGTCTCTTGGTAAATACTGTTTGTATACACTGTACCTTTGACCTTTAAGTTTGTCTGCGGTGTTACACTAATCATTTGTCAATGTTAAGTTCCCTGGGGTAATGTGTTCAACTATGTTACTATTTGTCCATGTTATGTTCCCTGAGATGCTGTGTTCAATCATGTTACCATTTGTCAATGTTAAGTTACCTGAGGTAATGTGTTCAATCATATAAGTTAACAACGTTGCTTAAAGAGGGGATATAGGGGTCAACAATATGATATAGGGGTCAAGAATATGATATAAGGGTCAACAATGTGATATAGGGGTCAACAATATGATATAGGGGTCAACAATATGATATAGGGGTCAACAATATGATATAGGGGTCAACAATGTGATATAGGGGTCAACAATATGATATAGGGTTCAACAATATGATATAGGGATCAACAAAATGATATAGGGTTCAACAATATGATATAGGGGTCAACAATGTGATATAGGGGTCAACAATATGATATAGGGGTCAACAATATGATATAGGTGTCAACAATATGATATAAGGGTCAACAATATGATATAGAGTTCAACAATATGATATAGGGGTCAACAATATGATATAGGGGTCAACAATGTGATATAGGGGTCAACAATATGATATAGGGTTCAACAATATGATATAGGGCTCAACAATGTGATATAGGGTTCAACAATATGATATAGGGGTCAACAATATGATATAGGGATCAACAATATGATATAGGGTTCAACAATATCAAACAACCAATATCCTGATTTATCTTCTTTGGCTCAACACCTGCCATCTTTTGGTGTCTGTGACCATCACAAACCAAACACGATTGAACGATGATTGAACGATGATTGAACGATGATTGAACGATGATTGAATGTGTTTTAAGAGTCCCTGCTTGACACTATAAATTTAGGTTCTCCCATACGTTTTATGATTCATTTGTAAACAACTTCCTAACCATGTTAAAACTATGAACATAGCCATGAAAGGGAAAACTTCATCAGAAAGTGTTGGGGCAAAAACAACAAAGAGCGGAAGAGGTCTTAAAATTACAGTACAGGCGTTTGAAACACCTCATGACGTACCTTTGAACTGAGGTCCTTCCTCTCACCCCTAACCCCTCCCCCCTCCCAGGCCGGTGTAAGGGTATTCACCCTTCGAACGAAAGCCGCTGTTTTCAGGCTTCTCCCCTACCCCTCACCCCCTTCCCCCACCCACCACCCGTAGTTTGCGCGTGCCGTTAGTTCTTTATGAGTGCAGGTACCGGAAGTCGCGTGCCGTTAGTGAGGTGAGCGGCAGGTGGTAACGGACAACGTGTGGTGGGAGGGGGGCATGGTGAGGGGGGGGGGNGGGGGGGGGTAAGGGGTGATAACTTTGATTTGTCTCGCTTTGTGACCGTAAAGAGTTACCTGTCGTGACTTTACAAAGTTCATGATGGTTATGGGTGGCAAGCTTCACGTACACTTTGTGCACACAGATATTGACTTTTTCAGTGACGGGGTGAGGCTCAAACCATAACTATCATGTTATAGAGTTGATGACTTTAATGTTATGGAGTTGATAACTTTAATGTTATGGAGTTGATAACTTTACTGTTATGGAGTTGATAACTTTCATGTTATGGAGTTGATAACTTTAATGTTATAGAGTTGATAACTTTAATGTTATGGAGTTGACAACACATTCGCTCTAAAGATAATTTGTCCAGAATGATAATCTTGATTGTAATGGATAGTGATCTTGATTGTAATGGATAGTGATCTTGATTGTAATGGATAGTGATCTTGATTGTAATGGATAGTGATCGTGATTGTAATGGATAGTGATCTTGATTGTAATGGATAGTGATCTTGATTGTAATGGATAGTGATCTTGATTGTACAGTGTAAGGATATTGATTGTATAAGATCTTTATCTTGGTTTGACAGAATAATGGTTTTTAACAATCCATGAATATAATCTTGAATAAGTTGATCTTGCAAGTGATCTGTGAGTTGATCTTGCAAGTGATCTGTGAGTTGATCTTGCAAGTGGTCTGTGAGCTGATCTTGCAAGTGATCTGTGAGTTGATCTTGCAAGTAATCTGTGAGTTGATCTTGCAAGTAATCTGTGATCTTAAGCGCAGACATTGTGTTTAGCTTGTAATTGTTTTTCCCCAACTCTATTCTTTAATCTTCACATAGTACACGGATGTCTATCATTCATTATGATGTAGGTTAATGCTATTTTGAAGTTTTTAATGTCCAGTTAGGGTCACTGACATTTTCTATTTAATTACCAGACGCTTGATTTTATTCCTTTCTCTGCTCAAGTATCGGAGGAGATAAAGGGAAATAAACCGGGTGGTTTGCGGAAGGGCAGTCGTTGTCAGGTCCTCTCAGACCAAATGTCCCCTTTCCTTAGGTCCTTCATCGGCACGTGCCGCCACACCTGCCCGTTAAACCGGTTACTCGTCCACACCCCAGACGCCGTGACCCAGAAATCTGACCTCACGGAGTTCAACGGGAGACAACGACGAGAATACCGTTACTCTATCGACCAATCGGATGGCGCACAGCTATTCCAGAAGCCAATGGCAGATGTGCAAGCATTTGATTAATGGTTGGTTTTCGATTCCATCTCTTCGTTAAAAAACTCAACTGGCATTTCATTAAACAACTTATCTAGTACTTCGTTAAACAGCTTATTTGGTATTTCTTTAAACAACTTATCTGGTATTTCATTAAACAACTTATCTGGTATTTCATTAAACAACTTATCTGGTATTTCATACCCAGATAGAACAAAAGCGAGACAATTAGAAGACGACCATTGACCATCATCTTTAGTTTATATAACACTAATTCTTCAGGGAAGTAATTACAGCTGGACGTGACTAAAGAGACCAACAGTTAACGATTAACAGAGAACTGAACACACAATTGAACACACGACAACTGAAACCAAAACACTTGAACACAAGACAACTGAACACAAGACAACTAAACACACGACAAAAGAACACACGACAACTGAACACACGACAACTGAACACACGACACTGAACACACGACAACTGAACACACGATAACTGAACACAAGACAACTAAACACACGACAAAAGTACACACGACAACTGAACACACGACAACTGAACACACGACACTGAACACACGACAACTGAACACACGATAACTGAACACAAGACAACTGAACACAAGACAACTGAACACACGACAACTAAACACAAAAACACTTGAACATTTACACATCCTGTTAGTATGTTTTCTTTTTTATGAATAGCCAACGAGTTGTGGTCAAACACCTTACGGTCACACAAACATGTGGTATTAAAACACACACACACACGGGTGATTCAACACAAAACACGTGGGAATACAGCACAATACATGGAGATACAACACATAAAATATGATGGTCATACGGCACAAAAATATGATGGTCATACGACACATAAACTATGATGTCATACGACACTTGACACACGAAAAATTACCAGAAACACACCAAAAAAACCCAACAACTCCCCACTCAAAAACAAAAAAAGCCGCAAGTTTGTGAAAAAAATAACCTCAAAGATTAGGAAGCCCTCACAAACAACATTTGGAAAGAGATGTATGAGTTCATATTGGTTATTTCTTTAATATCACGTGGTATCGATTGTTGATCACGTGCAACTCTTCACGTGTCAATTGACTTGCAAATACGATCAACTTCAGGGCGTCATTTTATAAACAGGTGGGCTTGTGGTCTGTTGTCTGTGGTCTGTGGTCTATGGCCTGTGGTCTGTTGTCTATGGTCTGTGGTCTGTTGTCTGTGGTCTGTGGCCTGTGGTCTGTGGTCTATGGCGTAAACTTTTGTGTCGATTACATTGAGACATCATGTGATTTCCAACGATGGTTGCCCTAACTGATATGTCAACCCTTTAAAAAAGTTAGTGACTTGAACAGGCGGTACGATCTAACCAATCAAAACGGGAATAGACGTTTGTGAAACTTTGGGACCAACACAAAGCAGATGTGTCAGGTTAAACACAGT
The DNA here is from genome assembly GCA_002072015.1 of Radix auricularia. Classification (NCBI taxonomy): domain Eukaryota; kingdom Metazoa; phylum Mollusca; class Gastropoda; family Lymnaeidae; genus Radix; species Radix auricularia. The sequence goes on along the minus strand of MUZC01004585.1, from coordinate 46,518 downwards.
GGACATCATGTCCAGCACTTGATAACTCACCCTAACCACCAGCACACCACCCTAACCACCAACACACCACCCTAACCACCAATACACCACCTTAACCACCAACACACAGCCAACACACCCCTATAACTACCAACACACCACCCTAACCACCAGCACACCACCATAACCACCAACACACCACTATAACAACCAATAGACCACCAACACACCACTATAACAACCAATAGACCACCAACACACCACTATAACTACTTAACTACCAACACACCAACAACACACCACTATAACAACCAACACACCACTATAACAACCAATACACCACCAACACACCACTATAATAACCAACACACCACCAACACACCACGATAACTACCAACACACCAACAACACATCACAATAACTAGCAACACACCACCAACACACTACCAACACACCACTATAACTACCAACGCACCACTATAACTACCAACACACCACTATAACCACCAACACACCACTATAACAACCAACACACCACTATAACAACCAATACACCACCAACACACCACTATAATAACCAACACACCACCAACACACCACTATAACTACCAACACACCACTATAATAACCAACACACTACCAACACACCACTATAACTACCAACACACCACTATAACTACCAACACACCACTATAACAACCAACACACCACCCTAACCACCAACACACTACTCTAACAACCAACACACCACTATAACAACCAACACACTACTCTAACAACCAACACACCACTATAATAACCAACACACTACCAACACACCACTATAACTACCAACACACCACTATAATAACCAACACACTACCAACACACCACTATAACTACCAACACACCACTATAACTACCAACACACCACCCTAACCACCAACACACCACCCTAACCACCAACACACTACCAACACACCACTATAACTACCAACACACCACTATAACTACCAACTCACCACTATAACTACCAACACACCACCCTAACCACCAACACACCATCCTAACCACCAACACACCACCAACACACTACCAACACACCACCCTAACCACCAACACACCATCCTAACCACCAACACACTACCAACACACCACCCTAACCACCAACACACCATCCTAACCACCAACACACTACCAACACACCACTATAACTACCAACACACCACTATAACTACCAACACACCACTATAACTACCAACACACCACCCTAACCACCAACACACCACTATAACTACCAACACACCACCAACACACTACCAACACACCATCCTAACCACCAACACACTACCAACACACCACTATAACTACCAACACACCACTATAACTACCAACACACCACTATAACTACCAACACACCACTATAACTACCAACACACCACTATAACAACCAACACACCACTATAACTACCAACACACCACTATAACTACCAACACACCACTATAACTACAAACACACCACTATAACTACCAACACACCACTATAACTACCAACACACCACTATAACTACCAACACACCACCCTAACCACCAACACACCATCCTAACCACCAACACACTACCAACACACCATCCTAACCACCAACACACTACCAACACACCACTATAACTACCAACACACCACCCTAACCACCAACACACTACTCTAACAACCAACACACCACCCTAACCACCAACACACTACCAACACACCACTATAACTACCAACTCACCACTATAACTACCAACACACCACCCTTACAACCAACACACCACCCTAACCACATACACCCACGTGTGTCGATGCCGAAGAAGGCACGGTGACACATTTCTTCCTCAGTTTGAATGTCCAAAACTGGGGTTAAGGCAAGATGTCGGTGGGTCAAGCTGACCCGATGTCATGCGCGTGCCCTGCTTGACTTTGTCAGCTCGCTCAGACAGGAGACAAATTATCGATTGTCACACAACTGCATTAGGAAACAAAACTTGGGTCAGACATAGGCTGAAACATTGGGTCAATGACCTACTCGCTTTTGTCGGGGTCAAAGGGCTGGTGGATCACAGATATTGATGGTGGATTGTTACATGACATTTGTCTGGTGGATTATTACATGACATTTGTCTGGTGGATTATTACATGACATTGGTCTGGTGGATTTTTAGATGAGATTAGTTTAATGGATTATTACATGACATTGGTCTGGTGGATTATTCCATGACATTGGTCTGGTTGATTGTTAGATGACATTTGTCTGTTGGATTGTTACATGACATTTGTCTGTTGGATTGTTACATGGCATTGGTCTGGTGGATTGTTACATGACATTGGTTTGGTTGATTGTTAGATGACATTTGTCTGTTGGATTGTTACATGACATTGGTCTGTTGGATTCTTGGATGCCATTGGTCTGTTGGATTGTTAGATGACATTGGTCTGTTGGATTGTTAGATGACATTGGTCTGTTGGATTGTTAGATGACATTGGTCTGGTTGATTGTTACATGACATTGGTCTGTTGGATTCTTGGATGCCATTGGTCTGGTTGATTGTTAGATGACATTGGTCTGTTGGATTGTTAGATGACATTTGTCTGTTGGAGTGTTAGATGACATTGGTCTGTTGGATTCTTGGATGCCATTGGTCTGGTTGATTGTTAGATGACATTGGTCTGTTGGATTGTTAGATGACATTGGTCTGGTTGATTGTTAGATGACATTGGTCTGTTGGATTGTTACATGACATTGGTCTGTTGGATTGTTAGATGACATTGGTCTGGTGGATTGTTACATGACATTGGTCTGGTTGATTGTTACATGACATTGGTCTGGTGGATTGTTACATGACATTGGTCTGGTTGATTGTTAGATGACATTTGTCTGTTGGATTGTTACATGACATTGGTCTGTTGGATTCTTGGATGCCATTGGTCTGGTGGATTGTTAGATGACATTGGTCTGGTGGATTGTTAGATGACATTGGTCGGCTGGATTGTTAGATGACATTTGTCTGTTGGTTTGTTACATGACATTTGTCTGTTGGATTGTTAGATGACATTGGTCTGTTGGATTGTTACATGACATTGGTCTGTTGGATTGTTAGATGACATTTGTCTGTTGGATTGTTACATAACATTGGTCTGTTGGAGTGTTAGATGACATTTGTCTGTTGGATTGTTACATGACATTGGTCTGTTGGAGTGTTAGATGACATTGGTCTGTTGGAGTGTTAGATGACATTGGTCTGTTGGAGTGTTAGATGACATTTGTCTGTTGGATTGTTAGATGACATTGGTCTGTTGGAGTGTTAGATGACATTGGTCTGTTGGAGTGTTAGATGACATTGGTCTGTTGGAGTGTTAGATGACATGTGTCTGTTGGAGTGTTAGATGACATTTGTCTGTTGGATTGTTAGATGACATTGGTCTGTTGGAGTGTTAGATGACATTGGTCTGGTGGATTGTTAGATGTCATTATATTTGAGCTGTCTCGTCGAAACAAAACAATCTTCATGTCATAGATGACAGGAGCTTGAAGACATCGTCTCTGGGTTGACTTTACATCAACTAAACTAGCGGGGGGGGGGGGGGGGTGAAAAGAAAGGGCGAGTGTGGTGGTAAAGTGATAACATTCTGGTAAAATGTCGCTATGGTTTTAATGGTCTGGGCAGCCATAGAACTTATTATTACAATGGAACCATAGGATTATATCAAAATATAATTAAACACTTTAAACATCAACAATAACATAAAAGAGTGAACATGACACACGCGTGGGCGTGTAATAATAAAGACCAACCGAGTGGAACAAGTTTCTTTCATTACTTAATGCTTAGAAATCCCATTGATTACTTGTTGTGTTGGGTTATTTAAAAAATCTTATGAATTATCCTTCTTCAAAAGTCGTCAACATTTCATGCATAAAATCTCTGTTGTAGAAAGTATATTTTTAAAGTATAAAATAAATTACAGATTCAATGTTGGTCTGATTCATTAGGACGAACTTTGGCTTCAATATTACTGTAAGGGGGAATTCGGCAACACTTGACAATATGTCATTCATCTGAATGTTGTCATATATGTCATTCATCTGTGTGTGGTCATACATGTAATTCATCTGATTGTGGTCATACATGTCATTCATCTGTGTGTGGTCATACATGTCATTCATCTGAATGGAGTCATACATGTCATTTATCTGAATGGAGACATACATGTCATTCATCTGAATGGAGTCATACGTGTCATTCATCTGAATGTGGTCATACATGCCATTCATCTGAATGGAGTCATACATGTCATTCATCTGTGTGTGGTCATACATGTAATTCATCTGATTGTGGTCATACATGTCATTCATCTGTGTGTGGTCATACATGTCATTCATCTGATTGTGGTCATACTTGTCATTCATCTGTGTGTGGTCATACATGTCATTCATCTGTGTGTGGTCATACATGTCATTCATCTGTGTGTGGTCATACATGTCATTCATCTGAATGTGGTCATACATGTCATTCATCTGAATGGAGTCATACATGTCATTTATCTGAATGGAGTCATACATGTCATTCATATGAATGTGGTCATACATGTCATTCATCTGAATGGAGACATACATGTCATTCATCTGAATGGAGTCATACGTGTCATTCATCTGAATGTGGTCATACATGCCATTCATCTGAATGGAATCATACATGTCATTCATCTGAATGGAGTCATACATGTCATTTATCTGAATGGAGTCATACATGTCATTCATCTGAATGTGGTCATACATGTCATTCATCTGAATCTGGTCATACATGTCATTCATCTGAATGTGGTCATACATGTCATTCATCTGAATGTGGTCATACATGTCATTTATCTAAATGTTGCCATACATGTCATTCATCTAAATGTGGTCATACACACCAACATATGGGTTGACAAAAGAAGTCAAGCACACACATACCGCTTGTTGGTCTAGTTCATGTGCTACACAGATACCGTATAAGTTGGCCCGGAACACATACAACACACACTGCTCCAGTTGATATAGTTGAGTAAGTCCTACACACACAGTGACGACACACACTGTTGGAATACAGCACACAATACTTTATGGCATATGTCAAAACAGAGAGAGAGAGAGACAGAGAGAGAGGAGACAGAGAGACAGATAGAGAGTGACTTAAACACGCAATTCAACCATCTACAAAGCGATAACAAAGACAAACCCCTGTTTTATTGATCACTAACGACACCCCAACTTTTTTAACAAAATCTTCATACGACATTTTAACACTGTCTTCATACGACATTTTTACACTGACTCCAGACCCACGTTAAAAAAACTTAAAACAACACATCCACTTTTGATTGACCACCACTGATCAATGTGGGTGAGTTATAAATGGTGTACATTAATGGTGTCATCATGTCACCAAGTCTAGACAAACAACACACCTCGTGTTGGCTATACCTTACAACTTACCTACAAAAAAGCGGGGGTGGGCGGTACACACATGCATTAATATTTGCCCAATTGCATTAATAACTACTAACTTACACTTACACATACACTTACACACCTCCATTCGATTCCTTAAATAACTTGAGCACAAAATAGGGACAGCAGTACAACAGAAATGTTTCTGGCTCTTAAGAATAAGTTAGTACAGTGGTACCTCGAGGTACGAATGCTTCGAACACTCGATGATCTTTTGCTCCAAGATACGAAAAAAAAATCAAGATACAAAAAACGCGCTGCTGACAAAATTGCGCATTCCCATGACTGCAGTCAATGTGCCACCAAAAGTTCTTGCAACATTTAACGCACCAACAGATCTTGCACAATTCAACGCAAAACCAACGATTATTGAACTATTCAACGCACCACTAACAGATCTTGCTAAATTCAACTCATCACCACCAGTTCTTGCACCATTCAACGAGTCAACAGTTCTTGCACCATTCAACGCGTCAACAGTTCTTGCACCATTCAACGCGTCAACAGTTCTTGCACCATTCAACGCGTCAACAGTTCTTGCACCATTCAACGCACCAACAGTTCTTGCACCATTCAACGCACCAACAGTTCTTGCACCATTCAACGCACCACCAACAGTTCTTACACCATTCAATACACCAACAGTTCTTACACCATTCAACGCACCACCAACAGTTCTTGCACCATTCAACGCACCACCAACAGTTCTTGCACCATTCAACGCACCAACAGTTCTTGCACCATTCAACGCACCACCAACAGTTCTTGCACCATTCAACGCACCACCAACAGTTCTTACACCATTCAACGCACCAACAGTTCTTACACCATTCAATGCCCCACCAACAGTTCTTGCACCATTCAACGCACCACCAACAGTTCTTGCACCATTCAACGCACCAACAGTTCTTGCACCATTCAACTCACCACCAACAGTTCTTACACCATTCAACGCACCAACAGTTCTTGCACCATTCAACGCACCACCAACAGTTCTTACACCATTCAACTCACCACCAACAGTTCTTACACCATTCAATGCACCAACAGTTCTTACACCATTCAACGCACCACCAACAGTTCTTGCACCATTCAACGCACCACCAACAGTTCTTGCACCATTCAACGCACCAACAGTTCTTGCACCATTCAACGCACCACCAACAGTTCTTGCACCATTCAATGCCCCACCAACAGTTCTTGCACCATTCAACGCACCACCAACAGTTCTTGCACCATTCAACGCACCAACAGTTCTTGCACCATTCAACGCACCACCAACAGTTCTTACACCATTCAATGCACCACCAACAGATCTTGCGCACTTCAATGACACTTGACCAACTCATTTCAGCAACATAGTAAAATACAGACCAAAACAACCTTCCTTATATCAACATTAGCTAAGAGACCAATAGTTAGCGAAGATTAAAACATATTTCAAAAAGTAAGACAAGATGATGATGGACCAAGGAAATGAAAGGCGAAACAAAAATAGAAAGCACAAACTAAAAGAGTTTTTCGATCAAATTTTAAATGAAAAACATAAACATTTTTGTCACGATGTGACATAATGAGTAAAAGAGTTTAACAGGATGTGACACAATGTGACATAATGAGTCAACAGATTTGACAGGAGTGAGAGAAAAGTAACAGGAACACTATAAGTGAATGTGTCCTCTTTCACAAAATTGATTTAATTCTATTGAGCTATTATTGATTTAAAGGAATAGAACTACACACGAGACATTACCTTACATTACATGCAGACATCTGACAACACGAGACATTACCTTACATTACATGCAGACATCTGACAACACGAGACATTACCTTACATTACATGCAAACATCTGACAACACGAGACATTACCTTAAATTACATGCAGACATCAGACAAGTTATGAGCACTACATGAATGTAGTCCAAGGTAACGAAAGGGGGGGGGTGGAGGCTAATTGAAAGTAAAACTGAGGTGGTGAGCTGAAACTCCTAGTAGTACCACACTAATGATAATCTTATTACATTCAAGATTCTGGACATAACGTACCCCAAAGTATTGTGACTAATTGTACCACAACAAATGGGACGCATTGATTTCAACCTTTAAGTTAGATTTGCTATGGTGTTTACTGCAGGAGTGCATTGGTGAGGTAAAGTCATGGATGACTTTAAGCAAGCTCAAACTGAATGATAATAAAGACAGAAGCACTGCTATTCTGTAACTATAAATCTCGCAGTACTTTGACTCTTCCGAATTCTATTAAGTTGGCTAGTACTGATATACTGTTCAAAACATCGACTAGGAACCTTGGCTACATTATTTCTGACAACATGCCTACCAACAACTTCATCAATCACATCTGTAGCTCTGCCTATACTGCCATTTGCCAGATACTTTCAATCCGTCATTACGAACAGATAGTACAACAAAAACTCTAGTCTGTGCTCTTGTTCTAACTCGTATTGATTATTGCAATTCTCTTCTGTCAGGTGCGCCAAAACAACGCATTGAAAAACTACAGAAAGTTCAAAATTCAGCAGCCAGATTAATTCTAAAGGCAAAAAACCATGACCATGTTACTCTGCTACTTAATTTACCTCATTGGCTACCCAAACAAGCCCGTATTAATCACAAACTGGCCGTTCGCTGTCACAACTTCTTTTCTGCCTCATGGTTTCCTATCTTACTGAACTTCTGTCGGTCTACTCACCAAGTCGTCAACTACGCTCTTCCATTACACATCCGTAGTATTTCAACTACTAAGTCCTTCAAGACTGCACTCAAGACACATCTTTTCAAAATTTATTTTCAAAGTTAATAAAAAAACATTTCTTTTTCATGATTAACGTAGCTGATGTATAACTTATTGTCCTTTGTGTTGTTATTATGATATAAACGTTCATTTAATTAATGTATGTATGTTATTATCTCCATGTAAAGCGCTGTGAGCCCGGCTCCTTGCTGGGATACAGCGCTATATAAATTATGTATTAATTATTATTATTATTATTAATATTATTATTATTAATATCATTATTATTATAATTATTATAACTATTATTATTACTATTATTACTATTATTCTTATTATTTATGCACATCTGTGTTCTAGTCTGTACTATGGAAGCTCTACTGCTCCGGTCAGAATTAGATTGAAATCAAAGAGGTTGTGAACACCACAAATTAGTGAGACAGCATGTATTACATAGTCGTGTTGACCCACTTGTAGCCTCCCTAATTCGTGTTAGTGATGACGACTTATGTCACAAAGAAACTGCAACTCTTGTACCGGATGCAGCACTTAAAGGTTTGCACCGCCCCCACCCCCGATTCCACGGGGTCCAGCACACAGGCAGGTGATAGTGCTGCACCTTGTCATTCAATAATCTCAGGCCCAGGAACATCTACAAGGGCGGCATTCCTCAGACAGCCAGTGACCCACTGACCCAGTCAATATGTCACGTGACGCCCCAAGCACTTCTTTCTCGAGCTGGTAAAAAGAATCTATTCCTCCACGGCGCTGCTATAATTATCTCCCATAACCTCAATCTCTTTGTCCTACTATGTGTTGGCTTCATCTGTGTTTGCAGACGACGGTTCTTTGATTTCAACACTTTACTTTAGAGAGTACGTTAATTTCAACACTTTACTTTAGAGAGTACGTTGATTCCAACACGTTACTTTGGTTCACATCCGTTCATACGTTTTTATTTATGAACGTGTTTTTATCAAAGATTATTTTTATTTGAAGATTAATTTTACATCATCTTTATGTGAAGTGTGGTGCGCCCAGTCCCATGTGAAGTGTGGTGCGACCAGTCCCATGTGAAGTGTGGTGCGGTCAGTCCCATGTGAAGTGTGGTGCGGCCAGTCCCATGTGAAGCGTGGTGCGCCCAGTCCCTTATGAAGCGTCGTGTGCCCAGTCCCATAAGGAGCGTGGTAACTTACAAACTTGATTTTACGAGAGTTTCAAGCGTCATGTTATTTCAAATTATAACAGAATCTTTATATCTGGTGTCATATATAGAGTATATCCATCAATATGGTTTCAAATAAATCTGTGGCCACCTGTTAGAGTTATAAAACATATGAAATAAATCAGTGCCCACCTGTTAGTTATAAATCATATCAAATTAATTAGTCGACTCTTTCTTAGTTATAATAAAACCAACACATTTTTCGCGTCCCTTAACTATATAGACTAATATTAATTTTTAAAACTCATACTATTGACACAAACTCTTCGTATTGCATTAAAACAAAGATAAAAGATATGATTACGCTCCGTATTAAAAAAAAACTTATTCAATAATTATATTAGCCAATAATTACGTATTCTATATGTATACATTTTTCTTGTTACTTATAGATCTAGTAGCAAATAGCAGTTATACATTTTATTACAAAGCTTTAAATGCGAGAGAGTTGAAGTTGTCTTTAAAATAGAAAGAAGGAAGTCAATTGGTATCTAGTAGAAAAAAAAAGTCATTTGGCAAAGATGAAGGAACAAATGATTAGTTTTCATACAAAGGTTTTTAATTTATGTGAATCGAATTATTTTTATTGACGAGGGACAATTGAATGAAATTATTTAAAAGCTGTTGCTAATGAATAAATTGAAAATGAATTTATAAAACGAGACTGAAATTGTTGTATACGGGTAAAAAAAAAAAGTTTAGATAAAAATAAAACCAGAAATTATAAGAAGAGTTGCAAATAAACTATAAAATTTATTTAAATTGATGAACCCTTAAAATATTGCAAATAAAGAAATAATAAACAAAGAGACCTATAACTAAACAAGGCACTATGGTAATAGCCATATAGAGGATAAAATCTTTGAGTCAGCCAAGAATTTTAAAAAAAAAATAATTTAAAAAAAAAAAAAAAAAAAAAAAAAAANATTCTTATTCTTATTCAAGTTCTGAAATAATTTCAATTATTATTCTTATTCAAGTTCTGAAATAATTTCAATTCTTATTCTTATTCAAGTTCTGAAATAATTTCAATTCTTATTCTTATTCAAGTTCTGAAATATTTTCAATTGTTATTTTAATAATCGAGGGTCGAACAGTCGAACTTCACGAATTTGAATATTCATAACAACTTTATTTCAATAAAACACTTTATAGCTATCATATAGATAGCTGCTTCTATCCAGTATCAACTATCAAGTTCTACATTTTTACAGTCTAATTTATCTACATAAGAAATTAAAAATGAGTCAGCTGTTCATCAGACACAATGTTCCAACAGTTTGAGTTATCAGTGATAAAATAAGAACAAGCTTATCACAGTTGAGCAATGTTCTTGTTTAATTTCAAAAAGACCCTCATTTCAAGGGATTTTTGCATTCTATTTCGCCTCCCAGTGGTTAACATTCCACACAGAGAAAAGATTCGTTCTACGTATGCCTGCGAAGCAGGTGCCGTTAACAAATCCTCAGCGATTTTTGACAGTTTTTTGTAAGTTGCTTTTCTGTTTTGCCAGAATACCAGAGAATCCGTTGTCGTTGTACAAGTATTCCTGTCTGTAGTGTCTGTTATATATCGATTCAACTGACATTGTACAGTGTCCTGACTTGGTGATGAAGTTGTGGCATTTTCAACAAGCCGGGTAGCGAGAAACTTGAACCTTTGCAGTGCTGGAGGAGGTGAAGATAAACCAGGTTCCAATGGAATCTCAGATGAAGATGAGGATGACGCTGAACCAATTAGTGTATAGATGATCATTTTTGCAGCATTTAAAAGTGGTGACAAGTCGGGTGAGAAAAGAACATCAGCAAGGCTAGGATCAAGTAGGCATGCAGCAGCAGGCAAAGGATTAAAACTGATACATTCAGGATTTAAAATGAATTCAAATCTGCTTCTAAAATCACGCAGAAGCTTGCTTGTTAGGATCTTCGGTGCTGGGGACTGTTCAAGATGACATTCCAGATTTACCAGTGATGGGATGATAGTAGACAGTGATTGGGTGTCGGACTGCAGAATATCTGTCTGTGCCGCAAATGGTTCCAGCAGGGTGACAACCTCTTCAAGCCTAAGCCATTCACTTGGAAGCAAGGAATCCATGCCTGCAATATGCCAGAAAGATAAAACTTCAATGGGAGATTACCCAAAGAAAGTCTGTTACCCAGTTTGTCAAGCATACATTTTAGTTTAAACTTGCAATCACAATGACGGAATGTACAAAATGTCAGAACAAACAAAAAAGACAGAAGTTACAGAACAAACAAAATTAATATTATACAAAGAATTACAAGATACATTCCTTACCAAGGCCAGTCAGAATCTCGTTAACTGCATTCTTGATTGTGATTAAACGTTTGATCATGGTATAGGTGCTGCTCCACCTTGTGACGCAATCAGAAATAACTGTTTTTCCACAAATCTTTATTAACTTCTCTGTAGCAACACCAGATTTTCTGATGTGACTGACGAGATTACGAGTCTTGGCTAGCAGGACATCGTAATGGCTGTAAACTGGTTTGATTATGAGCTGTAAAGTATGTGCCAAACATGCCAGCCGTCTTAGCGGCACGTGTTCTGGAAGATCAAGTTTGTCTTCCTCGTTTATATTCTCAGGAGCATGGCCATCATCACCATCTGAACTTTCTGAAGTGTTACTGGTTTCAACCTCTTCATCCTCAAAGTCGCTTTCTGACACTTGGTTATCATTTTGTTCCTGAAATAAGACGAACATACAACCTTGAACAATAAACAACATAAACCTAGAACAGATAGTAAAAAAAGCAACTAGGAAAAACAAAATACTAGATTTATTCCTAACAAACAGACCAGGACTAGTAGTAGTAGACTGCACAATAATTCCTGGGCTGTCTGACCATGATATTGTTAGGGTAACCAACACAATAAAAACTAAAATAAATAAGATGCCTAGAAGAACAATATATCTTTGGAATAAATGCAACTTAATAAAATTACACCAATCAGCTTCTAATTTCCAACAAAATTTCCTAAGTAAATTCAGCATAGATAGCCCAGTAGAAGAAATATGGAAGGAAATAAAAACAAATCTAAAAACCATAATGGATCAGAATGTTCCAACAAAAATAACTTCAAATAGAATTAATAAATGCTGGTTCAATTTTAAATTTAAAAAAGTATTGCAAACTAAAGGAGAATTTATTTAAGAAATTTAAGGCTACCAATTTAGAAAGGATACACAAAAAATACTTTAAAATTAAGCACCTGACACAGAAACTTAGCCGTAACCTCCAAAATAATTATATAAACAATGTGATAACTAAAGATAACAATAAAAACTTATGGTCCTTTATCAAATCTAAAAAAATGGAGCCTTCAGGTATAGCCACACTAAAAGGCTCAAATAATAAAACCTATAATGATAATGAAAATAAAGCTAATATCCTTAACAAATATTTTGCATCATCATTTTCTGCCTCAGGCGACAAGGAAATTTCAATAAATTTAAATAAATTGGAAGAAATAGGTAACATAACTGTAGATGAGATAGGTATACATTCACTCCTAAAAAACTTAAAAATAAACAAAGCTACTGGCCCAGATGAATTACCTGCCAGGTTATTAAAAGAATTAAGCAATGAACTGTCCCCAATCCTTGTAGTTCTTTTTCAAGCCTCTCTAAACCAGGGTAAAGTGCCCGAGGATTGGAAATTAGCCTATGTAACGCCGCTCTTTAAGAAAGGTGATAAGTCAGACCCTGGTAATTACAGACCTGTATCACTTACTAGTATCACATGTAAATTACTGGAACACATAATATATAGCAGAATAGTTAACCACCTTGACAAATATAATGCCCTATGCCCACACCAACATGGCTTTAGAAAGAACAGATCATGTGAAACACAATTGATAGGCCTAATAGATGATCTATCAAAAGGCTTAGATAATAATGATCAAATAGATACAATATTACTAGACTTCTCAAAAGCATTCGACAAAGTTCACCACCTTAGTTTACTCAAAAAACTTAAATACTTTGGAATCTCAGGTCCCTTACATCACTGGATCCAAGATTTCCTATTGGGTAGGGAGCAAACTGTAATAATTAATGGTTCTAAATCTACACCAATAAAGGTTAACTCAGGAGTTCCACAAGGAACTGTCCTAGGTCCCTTACTATTTTTAATTTATATAAATGACTTACCCAACAATATCTCAACAGGAACTAAAGTTAGGTTATTTGCTGATGATTGTATAATCTATAGAACAATCAAGTCAGAACAAGATAGCAAAATTTTACAAAAAGACTTAGATGAATTAATAAAATGGGAAACTAACTGGAGTATGTCCTTCCACCCAGAAAAATGTCAACTGCTAAGAGTAACAAAGAAAAAGAAACAAATAAATTCAAAATATTTCATTCATGGAAAAGAACTAACCCAAACTAAAGATGCGAAATACTTAGGAGTCATAATAAATGAGAAACTATCTTGGAATCCCCATGTCAATGAAGTTATTAAAAAATCAAACAAAACCTTAGGCTTTATAAAAAGAAACTTTTACAAATGTAACAAAGATATAAAACTAAAATGCTATCTCACCCTGGTGAGACCTTTACTAGAATATGCATCTTCAGTATGGGACCCATCCACCAAAGAAAATATTGATAAGTTAGAACAAATACAAAAAAGAGCTGCCAGATTCATTACTGGAGAATATTCAAAACTGACAAGAGTAACACCATTAGTTAAATCATTAAACCTTGAAACACTAGAGGATAGAAGAACCAAGAGTAAATTAGTAATTATACATAAGGCAATTAATTCTAATTTAGAAATACAACACAAAGATAACCTAATACAACCCTCAAATAGACATAAAGATAAAAACACCTTTCTTATTCCATATGCAAGAACAAACACATACAAGTTTTCTTTCTTTCCGTCCGGTATTCGGGCGTGGAATGGGTTGCCTGAAGAAACCAGGAAAGCCACCACTTTATCATCTTTTAAAACTCTAGTAAGAATACAGGACTAAACACAAACCATAGAAATACGTATGACGCAATAATCTTCTGTACAGAAGGAGCGTCTGTAACATATAAGATAAGATAAGATAATTATCTTCAATTTATTATGAACCCAGATTTTTTCCATTTCATCAGTTCAATAATCAATACTGAAATTTTTGTGAGTAAATTGACCACGAAAACAAAAGAATCTATCACCAAAACAAGAATTCCTTTACCACTTAAGCTGATCTCAAAATTCATAAACACAAAAACAAAATCCACAATTATTCGGAAATGGAAATGAAGTAAAATGCCGCATTACCTGGTGCTTCTTTTGCAATATGGTAACAGCCTTTACTATATTTGCTCCATTATCGCATATGACCAATAAAACTTTCTCAGGAGCTATATTCCATAATGTGAGACTGCTGTCAAGACATGCTGCCAGTCTTTCACCGGTGTGAGGATGTTCAATCTCTGTCAAATTCAAAAAAGCATGAATCGGAGTTGACGTTTCTGGGTCAAAAAAACATGCTGAAATTCCAACGAATGAAGATGACAATCCTGGCTTCGACCATCCATCTAGGCATATGGTTATCCAGCGTGCTCGATCAAGTAAGGCCCTTATGCTAACCGACTTCAGAGTGAACAGTTCAGTAAATTTCTTGTTAATTGTCGACGACGCTAGAAAGCAATAAACAAAAATATCTTAAAGAACAGTGGTGGCTAATATTGTGACATTGTTTATTTGACAAAGTCCATAGTTAACTTTAAAAAAATTTACAGCCAAGCCAGAAACTAAGATACATATGTATAAGATATAAGCTATGTATAAAGGTGTTCATAAAGAATATGAAATAATGAATTTATGAACTGCTAAGTACTTAACACTTAAAAAACTAACCAGGAAGAAGGAACTTTGGATCAAGAGTTTTAATCATGTGTCTGAATGACGGCTTGTCAACCACTGTGACCGGATAGCAGGTGTCTATCAACATGTCCATCACACTGGACAAACGCTGTTGATACTCCTGTGACTCTGTTGACCAGGATACGATTTTACGTTGAATGCAATCAGCCAATGTCTGAGTCGCATTTTTGCACACCGTCGCTTTCTTTGGTTTTGTCTTTAATGATCTCGCCTCGGTTGCTTTTACATACTGCTCATACTCCTGCTTATGTAATCTACGGAGGTGCGACAGCATATTTGTACTGTTTTTACCCGCCAACAAAGCACCACACTCGCTATTAGTCTTCACAATAACAACTTTACATTTCACCTTCCCTTCCTGCTCCATATATGTAAAGTAATCCCACACCAGACTCTCTTTCTTTCGTCCAGCTAACATCCTTGATAATGAACTCATTGTCCTCAGAAACAAACTTTACTCGTCCAAAATAAATCACAAATATAAATTGAAAAAATAAACCGGTGAAAGTTTTGAAACGGAAGTAACCGACAGGGTTGCCAGATTGTAATTTGGGTAAATGGCCAAATTGACTGCCAAAAAAGGCCAAAAAAAGGCCAAGCTTATGTGAAATGAAAAATGTCAACAATAATGACGTGAAGTCACGCACTTAGGGGTGGGAGGGATGACACATTTGTGACGAGGGGTTGGGGTTGTTTAACAATTGTAACGTCACATCAAAATGCACAACTCTGAATAAAAGCTCCACTTAAATATTTGATTCTTTACAATTTATTTAATATCGTTCTATATGGCTTCGCACGTGTGATGCTACCAGAGAGCAATATTACACTATAGACCAACCTAAATGACAATTAAGGAGATGGCATCCTTTAATCCTTTGCTTATGTTTCTCCGTCTTTTCGTGACTTGAAATATTATTAAGCTTTGGTGTAACGTTCCAGTGGCAAATTTTACAGTAGACAGCAGGCCTCCTCTGTCGTATCAGAAGCCTTTTTAAGCCACACAAAAGTCTTCTCCCATTCACTATTGTACTTTCGATTGCTATCATAATTACTTTTCCATTTTTTTAAAAATACTTATTACGATGCTAAACCGTAATGACAATACCCTTTATACTAGGACTGGAAAAAAATAATTAAAAAATAAATTAAAAAAGTAAAATTTTAAAAAAGGCCAATAAAAGGCCAAAAGGGAAAAAAAAATTGAGGCCAAACCACCTGAAAAAAGGCCAAATTGTGAAAATTTAGCCTTAAAAAGGCCAATCTGGCAACCCTGGTAACCGATCATGAAGAAATGCTTTAGCGCTTTACTTTACTATAATACAAAATATGGATTTTGACGGAAATGACTGGACGAATACGTCAACATTAAAACACGGAATTCGGCGCAAATGGCAGAACATATTCCACGAGATATTCGTTCAATAATAATTTTCGTTATTGTTACTATTCTATTCATGAAAATTAATTTTTATTTCTATTCTATTACCGTTCTCAAAATAATTTTTGTTCTTATTATCGTTATCGTTAACGAATTTCCAATAATTTTCGTTTTTATTCTTATTCTCGTTAACGTAAATATCACTGGCTGTAACCTGACCTTGCAACCATGCAATAATAAACTTCTTGAACACCGGAAGTCAGGTACCACCCTATAGCGGCCAATGTTCTCATGGGAGCTGTAGGCATTGTTGGCTCAGCAAATATTCCCTAGTAGCTTACTAGCTACATTCCTAGCAATGTTGGCTCAGCAAATATTCCCTAGGAGCTACTGTCTTAGCAATGTTGGCTCAGCAAATATTCCCTAGTAGCTATACTGTAGGCAATGTTGGCTCAGCAAATATTCCCTAGTAGCTTACTAGCTAGATTCCTAGCAATGTTGGCTCAGCAAATATTCCCTAGGAGCTACAGTCTTAGCAATGTTGGCTCAGCAAATATTCCCTAGTAGCTATACTGTAGGCAATGTTGGCTCAGCAAGTATTCCCTAGTAGCTTACTAGCTACATTCCTAGCAATGTTGGATCAGCAAATATTCCTTAGTAGCTTACTAGCTACATTCCTAGCAATTTGGCTCAGCAAATATTCCCTAGTGGCTTACTAGCTACATTCCTAGCAATGTTGGCTCGGCAAATATTCCCTAGTAGCTTACTAGCTACATTCCTAGGAATGTTGGCTCAGCTAATATTCCCTTGTAGCTACATTCTTAATAATGTTGGCTCAGCTAATATTCCCTAGTAGCTACACTCTTAACAATTATGGCTCAGCAAATATTCCCTAGTAGCTACACTCTTAACAATTATGGCTCAGCAAATATTCCCTAGTAGCTACACTCTTAACAATTATGGCTCAGCTAATATTCCCTAGTAGCTACACTCTTAACAATTATGGCTCAGCAAATATTCCCTAGTAACTACACTCTTAACAATTATGGCTCAGCAAATATTCCCTAGTAACTACACTCTTAAAAATTATGGCTCAGCAAATATTCCCTAGTAACTACACTCTTAACAATTATGGCTCAGCAAATATTCCCTAGTAGCTACACTCTTAGCATGTTGGCTCAGCAAATATTCCCTAGTAGCTACACTCTTAGCATGTTGGCTCAGCAAATATTCCCTAGTAGCTACATTCTTAGCAATGTTGGCTCAGCAAATCTTACTTAGTAGTACCAGTAGTAGAGGTCGTCCCTTCCCTTGCCCTGAGACCAGGTCAAATTATTTGGTCGACGGTCCGTGTAAACAGCTCTAACTTAAGATGTTAACCGTCTTTCTACCCAAACTGACGGATGCATTGGCGTCACTAGGGGGTGAGGTTGGGGCGGGCCGCCCCGGGTGACACCAACCTTAGTGACGTCTCTGACGGACCTGTGCATTGACTTCCTGCAATAATATTAACGTTGGCATTTGTCATATTTTAAACACAATCATCGTAGGGAAAGTTATTTCAGAGATAATGATTGGTATCACACCCTTGACAAGTAATGAGAACAACAATGGCAACGAGAGGTTCTGTTTGTATTTATTGTTGATTACCACTACACAAACTTTATTTGGCAGAACATTTTCAGAAGGGAGTGATGGTAGGGCCATATAGACAACCCATCAGAGATTGATGGTAGGGCCATATAGACAACCCATCAGAGATTGATGGTAGGGCCACATAGACAACACATCAGAGATTGATGGTAGGGCCATATAGACAACCTATTAAAGACTGATGGTAGGGCCATATAGACAACCCATCAGAGATTGATGGTAGGGCCATATAGACAACACATCAGAGATTGATGGTAGGGCCATATAGACAACCTATTAAAGACTGATGGTAGGGCCATATAGGCAACCTATCAGAGACTGATGGTAGGGCCAATAGACAACCTATCAGAAACTGATGGTAGGGCCGTATAGACAACCCATCAGAGACTGATGGTAGGGCCGTATAGACAACCCATCAGAGACTGATGGTAGGTATTAGTCTGGTTAAGACCGCGAGAGATCTGCTAAGAATGACACGTGACTTTGGTTGATTGTGTCATGCAAGGTGCAAACGTTCAGTACAGATAATGTAGAGCGGGGTGGATGGGACGGGGCAGGGAGCAGGTGACGTCAAGGCACGCGATGTGGCGTCTATTGGCTCGTGCTGAAAAATGAAGGTAGCCCCACCCCCTTACCCCACCCCCTTACCCGACCCCCAAACATTAAAAAAATTGTGTCCCATGTATCTATCATCAATGGTAGCCCCCTTCNGGGGGGGGGTAGATTCATTGGTTGTTTCAAGAGTCAAGGACACCACTGTACAGAGGCCTCTTGTCATGGGGGGAGGGCGGGGGGGTAGATTCATCGATGACATAATCTGTACAGGAAACTGTTTTATTAGTATTGTTTTAACATTTTTTAACATGGTGTACTTCACCTTGAAAGTCCTATATAAAATTTTATTAAAGATTTCGTTTACCCATTGGGTGTTGCACGTTCTGCACGAGGTAGTAGGAAATAATGTAGCGGACAGATATCGCATTGAAGTTCATAATTGCATCTTGGACAAAATTGTTAAAAAAAACTATTGAAAAGCGATTTGAAAGTCACGATTCTTTATACGTAGATATTGTCTGTCTTGATCCACAGAACTTTGTGGATATTAAACAGCAAGGTTGGCTACATCAGCTATGTATCCCCTTAGCAGTATTCTCCTTAAATTCAATGAAAGCGCCACATCGACTAATCTCAGAGAGGAGCTAACTGACTTTCTGCAGAAATGGGGACAAATTAAAAAAAATTCTGACCCCGACGGAATACCTTCTCCAAATGTTCGACGATTCAGTAGAGGACAGTGTGAGTGAAGACTCGCCACAGGAACTCTGGGACGACCAAGTTGTGGATAGCAGCGAGGAACTGCCAAAATGCAAATCTTGCAAAAATACCTTGTTTGATTTTTTTTTGTACCACATAAATAAAGCTTCTATGGGCAAACATACAAGCATCTCTTCAGTACATATAAACTGTTATTGACTCTGTCGTCTACCCAAGTAGCTTGTGAGAGAACATTCTTTAAACTAAAGTACATTATGAATCACTGGCGAAGCTCATTGTGTCTTCTACACACCTTGAAGCTTTTATGCTTATGTCAACAGAAACCAATGTTTTAAGTGAACTCAATAGTTAAAAAATTATAGATCATGTATAAACCAAAATGGCATCCAGCTTAAAGAAGTTGCTTATACTATAAACACCATCACAGTCTGTCCGAATAAATATAATAATTATAAATATAATTATAAATGTAAATATTATAATTATAATATAATTATAAATATTAATGTTTGCGATTTATCCTTGTTTTTCTTGTTTATAAACTGTAATTTGTTGTGTGACCCATGACTATGGAGACCTCGGCCCTCAGGTTTGGATGGGAAAAATGCCCAAGTAAAATAAAAGTTAGGAAGATAGGGCCGCTTTTTTGTTGTTTTTTCCCGGGCCGCTTGGACTCCCCAGCCCACCCCTGCTGGTTATTTAGGATTTCAGGATGATAAAAAAAAAGCCAATCCGGGCATTGTGCCGGCCAGACAATCCCCTTCTCGTTAGTAGTGGGTTAATGAAACTTGTGAACACTACTTGACTTGCCCCATAGGCCGTCATGGTCTAAAAAGGGGTTATTACTAGTTATGAATAGTTAGGAGTCTGCCGATATGTCGGCGCCGATATCACGATATTGGTAAAAATCGGTATCGGTAGCGTGTAAAGTCCCCGATATTGACGTCACCGATATTTCATAATAAGTGACTCTTTGACACACTTAAAATTTAGGGGGAAAAAAATCATTTTTATTAATAAATATCTGGACAAATTAATATATCGGTTCCGATACCGGTATTGAAAGAACCAACAGATACAGCGTGCTGTGTTATATGATATTGTTAAGGTATCGGACGAGTTTCTTGTACTCGGAAATACTCTGTAAGTGATGCCGATGCCGGGTATACCGTAATAGCTCTGATACCAAAGATGCACACAGAATCGCAAATGTCTAAAACATTTCGTTTCGCATGTATCGTATGCAGACTTGTCATTTGCAACCATTCATCCTTCAACTTTTTTTTTATACAGTCCCATAACCTTTTTTTTTTCGAGGTCGTAGGGGGTTCTAATGTTTCCATTGTGAAGCGATCGCACTATTGACTTCGCTACCTTCAACCTTATTTTGACTCTATTGCTATTGCTTTGTTCTCATTGTTTCATTCATACAAGGTAGCCGTGTGCGAAAACCGTTTAACTATTGGTTAGAATTAATTATGAGTCAAAGTTGAAGGTTAAAAAGGAATTCCTAATTTTATTTGTATGTAGGACAGTTTGTTTTTTCACGATCCGGAACTTGTAAACACATCAGAACTTCGTTTTAAAATTAATTATTATTGTTTATACAAAGTTAAATAAGTTATTAATAAAGAAGTCAATAATTTTATATTTAACATTGTTTTTTTATATTAAAAATAAAAAAAAATGTTTTGCTGTTTTATTTTATCACGAATTTTACGGAAGTAGCCTTTAAAAAATTTTTTTTTTAAAATATCCGATCCATATTAATAAATTGTTTACGAGGACAAGAGAAACTAACGAAGCAAAGTGGCGTAGAAGAATGAACAGGAAATATGGCAGCCTGTGATCAACACACACTCACAATTCAGATGAAGTTGTACGAGTTGTTTCTTAATTTAAGATTGTCTTAATTTAAACCAGTAGCCTAACATATAAAATATACAGAATAGCGAGTCATAAATTTTAGAATGACGTCATCAAATATGACCGCTGTTTTTTGTACTAGCAAATTTTCATATCGGCACTCATATCGTCAAAAAAAAATCGGTAATAACGGTAACGGCAATATCGTCTATAGTGCATATCGGTAGACCCCTATCAATAATGACCGTTTGTTTTGTCCTATAGAATACTCATATCAGCTTTCATGTCGCAAAAAAAAAAAAAACTATCGATAATATCGGCAAAAATGCAAATTCGTAGACACATAGTATAAAATATAAATACTTTCTTGTAATAAATTTAAGAATGACGTCATCAAATATGACCGCTGGTTTTTGTCCTAACAAAAACTCAAACGGTAATAAAATATATCGGTAATATAGGAAATTGTCGGCAAAGATGCATAATAAATAATTACGTTTGAAAAATGTAAGAATGACGTCATCAAACATCAACTTTTTTCCCTAAAAAATAACTCACGTCGGCACTCATATCGCAAAAAAAAATAATTAAATAAATCAAAAATAAATATATCGGTATCGGATATATCGGCAAATATGCATATCGGTAGACCCGTATTAATAGTTATGCTAGAGTGTATTTTAAAAAAAACTCAGATGAACTCCTAATCATTGCATTGATGTAATTTTACTGTTTTAAGAAACCCATTACATAGGCCTATCTCATTAATGTGTTATTTCAATCCCACCATCTGATTTCGCTTCTTTTCTACTTTCTGTTAAATTTTTATTTGCGGGAAGGTTCAACTTCCCAAGTATGGTATTGGTATTCAACATTCATAAATGCAGCCAGCATTGTTGCTGTCGGATAAGCTACATTTCGGTCATTTTGTATTCACACTTCAAGGTTTTTGTCGAAAGGGGACCTGGGAAAGGCTTCAGGCACGAGGTGGAGCCCAGAAGGGCACACACGTGCCCAGTTTTCAGGGACCTAAACAATTTTAGCGGCGGTCCTGGTCTTGTCATAATATGGCGTAAGTCTATTAATAGAAATTTTGAGTCTATAGATATCTATATAGTTCTAGTTGTAGATGTTGAGGTCTAGATGTAGATTTTGAGGTCTAAATGTAGATTTTGTGGTCTAAATGTAGATGTTGAGGTCTAAATGTAGATGCTGAGGTCTAGTTGGAAATGTTGGGGTCTAGTTGTAAACCTGTAAACCTCAAATTATATAGAGCGGACCTATGTATCAGTAATGTTTTTTCTTGAGTAATGCATGAACTAAGTTGAAATATTGTCTAAATTTTAATCCGCTTATGATCGAAAACATTGTTTAAAAAGGATAAAAATATGATGTACATTTGTGTCCTACTATTTGAACGCGTGCGGTCCTTTGTCTAAGCCATGACTTCCTGCTGATTGAAACAACGAGGGCATGACGAGGGTCTAACTGATGACCATCCATCACGAGGCGGCAGGTGTTTCCATGTGACAACATCAAAATACCGTCGGCATACTTTGGGATTTCACCTTTCAGTTTTTCCTTGAGGTCTACCTGGCTGACGTCATGAATTTTGATTTTTTTTTCATGTGTTTTTCCAACAACACTAATCCCATGGAATGTGGTTTAAGAGCACAGGGTCATGCTGTCATAATCCCCACAGGTAAATTTAATCTGTCAATCAAAGATGACTTGAATATCCAACCCCTCCAGTTTTTTTTTTCAAGGCGTTATAAAACTCAGGTTGTGACGACCTGAGTATGTTAAGACTAATAGCACAGAAAGTTTTAGATAGATATAAGATTATCTAAGGGTACCGAGATCCTCATGGGTCTTAATATTTCTATCGAAATTTCCATCAAACGTCATCTGTGATCAGAACTTTTGAACTCTTGTCGTTGTACGTCATTCTATGCTAATTGCCAAAATAGTTTGATAGTATATGTTAGTGTCATATTGTCACTCTATGTTTGGAAGTATATATTATTGTCATATTGTCACTCTATGTTTGGAAGTATATGTTAGTGTTCATATATGTCACCC
>MUZC01004585.1:5646-22641 GCA_002072015.1 Radix auricularia | reverse complement strand
AGTATATGTTAGTGTCATATTGTCACTCTATGTTTGGAAGTATATGTTAGTGTCATATTGTCACTTTATGTTTGGAAGTATATGTTAGTGTCATATTGTCACTCTATGTTTGGAAGTATATGTTAGTGTCATATTGTCACTCTATGTTTGGAAGTATATGTCAGTGTCATATTGTCACTCTATGTTTGATAGTATATGTCAGTGTCATATTGTCACTCTATGTTTGGAAGTATATGTCAGTGTCATATTGTCACTCTATGTTTGGAAGTATATGTTAGTGTCATNCGTTATAAACAGACAATTCCAACTGTAGGTGTTTGTATCAAAACTCACGGAGAAACTTCAAGGAATTAAAAGTACAATGAAATTTCTCTCCCTGAAATTAACCATCAAAGAAGTGAATATTAAGAAATAATTTTTTTAATTAATATATTGTTTTTTGTGTACTTCGTTTCTTTGAAGCAATGTACATGACAAATAGCAATGTACATGACAAATAGCAATGTACATGACAAATAGCAATGTACATGACAAATAGCAATGTACATGACAAATAGCAATGTACATGACAAATAGCAATGTACATGACAAATAGTAATGTACATGACAAATAGCAATGTACATGACAAATGCAATGTACATGACAAATAGCAATGTACATGACAAATAGTAATGTACATGACAAATAGTAATGTACATGACAAATAGCAATGTACATGACAAATAGTAATGTACATGACAAATAGCAATGTACATGACAAATAGCAATGTACATGACAAATAGCAATGTACATGACAAATAGCAATGTACATGACAAATAGCAATGTACATGACAAATCCCCCATTGAACGAAAGTGTATTAATTATGAACAACAAGATGACTGGAGGCCATGTAAAGGGTTGCGATATTTGAAATAGAAAAATGAAAACAATGCTCAAGAAATTCAGTATCAGTTTCGATTATACCATGGATGTGGGAAGGTCAGTCACAGGTCAAACAAGAGTATCAACTAGGATCAACCCTCCCACCCCTACAGATGTCTTCGACACACCCGATTATGTGATGGTTGTGGGAATGTCAGTCATGGATCAAAAAGGAATATCAACTAGGATCCCCCCTCCCACCCCTACCGATGCCTGGGACACACTCACCCATCCATTGATGTCCAATATGTGTACAATGACGTGTATGTTGTGTACATAGATGTCAACCATGTACGATTTGTACAGATTTCTTTTTTTAAGGAGCGACTCTCATACAGGAAATAAACCAGTTTCTTCTGGGAGATATCAATTTCAGTTTCATTTTCTCGGGATTTTCTGTTAAAGCAGGGGTCTCCAAACTACGACCTGCGGACCAGATGCGGCCCGCGAGGCTCCGGCCCGTGGAGGCCTTTAAAAAACAAAAACAATTATTTTTATCTGTAGTTTACCACAAAACTTTTGTGTAGTTGGCCCCCAAACTGCTGTTGGTTAGTTGATGCGACCCTCGGGCAAAAAAAGTTTGGAGACCACTGTGAAAAAGGATAAAATGGACGAGTCCATTGTGTTCGTGAAAGGGGAGAGAGGGAACCGTTCCATTTTCAACTATTTTAGCTGTTAGCGGCTTAGTAGTGGTCTGTAGTCAAAGTTTCTGTTGAGACGCATGTATCATAAAGATACACAAACGTTTGCAAGGTTAATAATAAAAACAATAACTGGACACAGTTATTATTCAAGAACCACTAAGCTCTGAAATTCGAACATATTATTGAAAAACAAAATAATTAAAATAAATAAATACGTTAAAAAGAATGTTGGAAAAGACCAACCAAAACATTATCATAATTCCAACGAAAGCTTCATAAACTATTGGAAATCTCAAGGTCTGTTAGCCTGTTAGTCTGTTAGTCTGTTGGTCCGTTAGCCTGTTAGTCTGTTGGTCTGTTAGTCTGTTGGTCTGTTAGCCTGTTATAAGTCTGTTAGCCTGTTATAAGTCTGTTAGTCTGTTAGCCTGTTAGTCTGTTAGCCTGTTAGACTGTTAGTCTGTTAGCCTGTTAGCCAAACTTGTTCGTCGAGACTGCTAAAACTTATCTAATAGTGATACGTTTTTTAAGATTTTAAATTTAAATACACTGAACGTATATGATCTCAAACTTATTAGATAAGGATGTAATACATTTGCAATACTCATAGAAATAGAACAGAGATCTAAGTAAAACAACAGTGATCTAAGTAAAACAACAGTGATCTAAATAAAACAACAGTGATCTAAGTAAAACAACAGTGATCTAAGTAAAACAAAAGTGATATAAGCAGCACAAGAAATTGTACTTGCAGTTAATAACTCACCTGTGATTTAAAAGGTTATTTATTAAAGGAACATGCGGGCATTCTTTTACCTATTAACGTACTTCATGCAAAACACCTATCTTCAGTAAAGAGTTGGCCAACCACCTATCTTCAGTAAAGAGTTGGCCAACCACCCATCTTCAGTAAAGAGTTGGCCAACCACCCATCTTCAGTAAAGAGTTGGCCAACCATCCATCTTCAGTAAAGAGTTGGCCAACCACCCATCTTCAGTAAAGAGTTGGCAAACCACCCATCTTCAGTGAAGAGCTGGCAAACCACCCATCTTCAGTAAAGAGTTGGCAAACCACCAATCTTCAGTGAAGAGTTGGCAAACCACCCATCTTCAGTGAAGAGTTCCAATGACCGCCACAGACCGAGAAAAGCAAGACTTACGTTGTTCCATTGTTGAAGTGGTCGCCATGATATGTGACGAGATGTGACAATAGTTTTGGGTTGTGTTACATACAGTGTTACATACGGTGTTACATACAATATAGTACGTTTCTTAAAATAAGAAATAGATCTCCTTTTAACAATATAATTTTAGAGCCTCTCCTAGCTCGCAAACAAGCCCCCACGCACTCCCACGCTTTGAAACCGGAAACAGGTTTCTTTAAGTTCAGTCCTTCTGAGACTCTTTCATTTAAATGTCCATTTCCAAAGGCATACAAGCCAGAGACTTTAATGGCTGGTCGTATCCATATTCATACCATATTGTTTGAGACATTTCACCCAGGACTACATGTAGGCGTTAGAACTAAGGTCATGAAACTCTGTTACTGAGTAAATTTAGTTTTGGTATCGATTCAAAGATATGAGGCGAGTGGTCCTCACACCCAGATTATGAGACACCCGAGTAACTTCTAAACTCGTATTGACGTCATCGTCAGATGTAATTGTTCCATCTACAACCAAAATTCAACGAGTTTTATGAATAATGATATAGTGAATACGCAGATGCCTCGGTGTAAATAGAAAGGTTTGAGGGGGAGAGGGGTCTACAGAGGTTTCAAAAATGAGCAAGTCTTTGTGTTTATTATAGGTCTTCGATACGCATTCAAGGAATCTCGTTACATACCAGAGCTGTGATGGAATCTGGTTATACAACAGAGCTGTGATGGAATCTGGTTATACAACAGAGCTGTGATGGAATCTGGTTATACAACAGAGCTGTGATGGAATCTGGTTACACATCAGAGCTGTGATGGAATCTGGTTACACATCAGAGCTGTGATGGAATCTGGTTACACATCAGAGCTGTGATGGAATCTGGTTACACACCAGAGCTGTGATGGAATCTGGTTACACAACAGAGCTGTGATAAAATTTGGCTACACAACAGAGCTGATGGAGGACTTTCAACACTGCCCGCCTCTGAGCCAAAACCAAAACGACAGATGTCCTAATTTGTTAGCTACTTTTTGCTGACAATGTGGCACTGATAGCACACACAGAGACTGCAACAACATTAAGGGATCCACCATTGTGACGATCTATTGGTCTTATTTTCACCCCTAGTGTCACAAGTGTTGGTTAGACCCACTATAGTTCCAAGATTGACACATGTGTTGGTTAGACCCACTATAGTTCCAAGATTGACACACGTATTAGTCCCACTTTAGCTCCAAGATGGACACACGTATTAGTCCCACTTTAGCTCCAAGATTGACACAAGTATTAGTCCCACTTTAGCTCCAAGATTGACACAAGTATTAGTCCCACTTTAGCTCCAAGATTGAAACGTATTAGTCCCACTTTAGCTGCAAGATTGACACAAGTATTAGTCCCACTTTAGCTGCAAGATTGACACAAGTATTAATCCCACAATTTTTCCAAGCATTTTCCTTAATGTTTTATTTTTTTTTCTTCAAATTTACTTCTCTTAGATTGAAAGTTGCCCCTCCCCTTCAGTTAGTGGATACACCCTGACTAACTCACAATAACTGACATACGACAAGAAGACAAAAATATTGCCTTCAATTATCGATTGTCTAAGGATAAAGGTCGCCATAGGGGGCGCTCACCCTTAGATATCGCTTTCTTAAAATAGCACCCAATCCGTGAGCAGTTATTTTTAAGCCACCCTAGATTACAAGCAATCCAAGGACTCGTGTCTACAATGACCTTTTTAAGGGCATGCTTTTGGCTGACTGGACATAATTATAACAGGCTTTCATTTCAATCCTGTTTTTAGCAACATATCTTTTCCATTTAAGGAACATTTTTATATTGACCGAAAACATGATTTTGAAAAATACGGAAGCATTTACTGTTTGTAAAAATTTTAGAATATGTCGAAAAGTGTAACATTAATTTTTATTTTTAATGAACTGTGCTTAATTGAGTATTTAAAATGAACAATTAAATGTTGTTTTATTACGGGACAAATCTATGAATATTTCAGATGTTTTAAATGTATAATTTATCAGTCTATTTTTTGTATAGAGCCTATTGAAAAACAAGTCCTCTCTCCCAATTCATGTTTTCCCATATGCTCCGCCTCTGTATCAAACATTTGCAAATTGTGTAACAGTGTTTCGTATTTAATCTTGCTCTCCCCCTCTCACACCTCTAAACAATCTGTTGATTTGGCAAACTATAGAATTATCGAATAATCTCAAAGTAGTCTCCTGTGGACCAAGTGATGAGTTGTTTCTATACATAGATATTCTCTGATACAACTGTTGCCACACAGCGGTTCTCAAACTTTACTGCGGGGATCAAGAAAACTGTAAGATTTCACACATCGTCAGAGGAGTAGTGACTGCTGATAATTCTGAATAGTGAACCAGAAAGTGACTACATTTGAGACTGAATGGTTGGCTAATTAAGTGACAAATGAATTTTGAATTTCCAAATTTTTATATTCTTACAACTTTCAAATCTTTCAAGCTTTTAAGTCGAACATGAAAAATTGCTGTAAAATAGTTTGTTTTTTTAACTTGACCCTGTCAGAAAGAAAGCCATATAGAAATATAAAAACTTGACCCTGTCAGAAAGAAAGCCATATAGAAATATAAAAACTTGACCCTGTCATAAAGAAAGCCATATAGAAATATAAAAACTTGACCCTGTCAGAAAGAAAACCATATAGAAATATAAAAACTTGACCCTGTCAGAAAGAAAGCCATATAGAAATATAAAAACTTGACCCTGTCATAAAGAAAGCCATATAGAAATATAAAAACTTGACCCTGTCATAAAGAAAGCCATATAGAAATATATTTATCTATGCTCACAGTGAGCAACTGTGTTCATTTAGTCCAGAGGCTCCAAACTTTTCTACCAAAGGGCCCTATTCACTGTCAAACAGCAGTTTGGGGGCCGACTACTTACCCCCAAGTACTAAGTTTTGTGGTAGACTACAGGTAAAAATAGTATCTTTTTTGAAGTTTAAAAGTCTCCAGGGGCCGTATGAGAGGGAATCGTGGGCTGCATTCGGCCCGCGGGCCGTAGTTTGGAGACTGCCGATTTTGTCGAACACACGTTGTTTATTAAATAGTGCAACTTGAAGCTCTTGAAGCTGAAGTTCTAGCTTGAGGCTTTGATGAGTTTAATGTTATTTGTTATACTTTAACTCTAAGATGATCTCGGGACTTTGATGAGTTGTTATTTGTTATACTTAAGATAACCGGGAGGCTTTGATGAGTTTTAATGTTATTTGTTATACTTTAACTCTAAAATGACCGCGGGACTTTGAAATGACGCAGTCACAGATCCTAGTTCCCCCATACTGCATTCGCCTCTGAATACTAATACATCATAATACCCTAATTACATGGTCGGCCGAGTGGCCGCGCGCGTGGGAGGGTAAACATGTATGCGTGGGAGAAAGGTTAACACAGGTGACTTAAACAAATAGATGTGTGATTATGATCAGGTAACATGTGACGTGTGTGTTGGTGTGTGCTACGTGTGTGTTAGTGTGTGCTACGTGTGTGTTGTGTTGGTGTGTGCTACGTGTGTGTTGGTGTGTTCTACGTGTGTGTTGGTGTGTGCTACGTGTGTGTTGGTGTGTTCTACGTGTGTGTTGGTGTGTGCTACGCGTGTGTTGGTGTGTGCTACGTGTGAGTTGGTGAGTTCTACGTGTGTGTTGGTGTGTGCTACATGTGTGTTCGCGTGTTCTGCGTGTGTGTAGCAATGTGTCAGTTGCGAAAAACGAATTTCGTGTTAATCATTAAGTAGTAAACAACATTAGCTGCTTTCGTGTATTACAAAACTTCATTTTTAAAAAATAATAGTTCAAATAAGGACAGATTTCACAATAAAAAAATTATAGCAAATTATACAAACTGGAGAAATACTTCTGTATCGTGTTCATTTAACGACCAATTGTCCAGACATTAATTATGAACAAAGACTTCTATTCAATTTAAAACAAGCTAAGATTTGGATGAGTATATTGAAGTAGTGATTTACAAGACTTACAACTGAACTTGTTACACAAAATAGAAAATAGTTAAGCCCTATAACAGAAAATAGAAAGTCGACATTTCATTATGAACGGAGTAATACGCCGGGTCAACCAAAAATATGGATGCATCAATGTAGCAATAGATTTGCCAATAACTCGTATGTAGCAATAGATTTGCCAATAACTCGTATGTATCAATGTAGCAATAGATTTGCCAATAACTCGTATGTATCAATGTAGCAATAGATTTGCCAATAACTCGTACTTATCAATGTAGCAATAGATTTGCCAATAACTCGTATGTATCAATGTAGCAATAGATTTGCCAATAACTCGTATGTATCAATGTAGCAATAGATTTGCCAATAAATCGTATGCATCAATGTAGCAATAGATTTGCCAATAACTCGTATGTATCAATGTAGCAATAGATTTACCAATATCTTGGATGTCACTTTACAAATGTCACAGTTGATGTCACATCGTTTCTTCTGTTGTTGTTTACTCAGGTCCCATGGGACAATATTGTGTCTAACATCCGACTACCAACACTGACCAATGAGATGTGTATTGTACAACTATGCTAACAACCGACTACCAACACTGACCAATGAGATGTGTATTGTACAACTATCCCAACAACCGACTACCAACACTGACCAATGAGATGTGTATTGTACAATTATCCTAACAACCGACTACCAACACTGACCAATGAGATGTGTATTGTACAACTATCCTAACAACCGACTACCAACACTGACCAATGAGATGTGTATTGTACAAATATCCTGCTATAGAGACTATTCCCAGGTGACCCCAGGTCAGTCCCGGGCAACGACATCAAAGGAAACAAACTTCTAGCCTATCGATGAATGCCGACACCGCTGACATGACAGCACTGACCACAGCTGACCATGTCAGTTGGTGTGGCTTGTCATATTGCAGTTGTCACAGGTCTTTCCTTCTAGACAGGAAAGTTTTCTTTGTTGTTTTTTTTTTTTGGTTTGGTGGAAGTACTAGAGAGTCAGTGGATGTCTTGTGGATGGTTAGTGGATAGTTAGTGGATTCTTAGTGGATGAAGATGTATCGTCTGTGGATGGCTAGTGTATGACTAGTGGATGACTAGTGTATGACTAGTGTATGACCGCCTGTGATGACTAGTGTATGACTAGAGTATGACTAGTGTATGACCGCCTGTGGATGACTAGTGTTTGACTAGTGTATGACTAGTGTATGACCACCTGTGGATAACTAGTGTATGACTAGTGTATGACCGCCTATGATAACTAGTGTGTGACTAGTGTATGACCGCCTGTGATGACTACTGTATGACTAGTGTATGACCGCCTGTGGATGACTAGTGTGTGACTAGTGTATGACCGCCTGTGGATGACTAGTGTATGTCTAGTGTATGACTAGTGTATGACTAGTGTATGACTAGTGTATGACCGCCTGTGGATGACTAGTGTATGACTAGCGTATTACCGCCTGTGGATGACTAGTGTATGACCGCCTGTCATGACTAGTATATGACTAGTGTATGACCGCATGTGATGACTAGTGTATGACCGCCTGTGATGACTAGTGTATGACCGCCTGTGATGACTAGTGTATGACTAGTGTATGACCGCCTGTGGATGACTAGTGTATGACTAGTGTATGACCGCCTGTGATGACTAGTGTATGACTAGTGTATGACCGCCTGTGATGACTAGTGTATGACTAGTGTATGACCGCCTGTGAAGACTAGTGTATGACTAGTGTATGACCGCCTGTGGATGACTAGTGTATGACCGCCTGTGATGACTAGTGTATGACTAGTGTATGACATGTGTATGACTAGTGTATGACCGCCTGTGATGACTAGTGTATGACTAGTGTATGACTAGTGTATGACCGCCTGTGATGACTAATGTATGACTAGTGTATGACCGCCTGTGAATGACTAGTGTATGACTAGTGTATGACTAGTGTATGACCGCCTGTGATGACTAGTGTATGACTAGTGTATGACTAGTCTATGACTAGTGTATGACTAGTGTGTGACTAGTGTATGACTAGTGTGTGACTAGTGTATGACCACCTGTGATGACTAGTGTATGACTAGTGTATGACCGCCTGTGATGACTAGTGTATGACTAGTGTATGACCGCCTGTGGACGACTAGTGTATGACTAGTGTATGACTAGTGTATGACCGCCTTTTATGACTAGTGTATGACTAGTGTATGACCGCCTGTGATGACTAGTGTATGACTAGTGTATGACCGCCTGTGATGACTAGTGTACGACTAGTGTATGACCGCCTGTGGATGACTAGTGTATGACCGCCTGTGATGACTAGTGTATGACTAGTGTATGACTAGTGTATGTCTAGTGTATGACTAGTGTATGACTTGTGTATGACCGCCTGTGGATGACTAGTGTATGACTAGTGTATGACTAGTGTATGACTAGTGTATGACTAGTGTATGACCGCCTGTGGATGACTAGTGTATGACTAGTGTATGACCGCCTGTAGATGACTAGTGTATGACTAGTGTATAACTAGTGTATGACTAGTGTATGACCGTCTGTTGATGACTAGTGTATGACTAGTGTATGACTAGTGTATGACTAGTGTATGACCGCCTGTGAATGACTAGTGTATGACTAGTGTATGACTAGTGTATGACCGCCTGTGGATGACTAGTGTATGACTAGTGTATGAATAGTGTATGACCGCCTGTGGATGACTAGTGTATGACTAGTGTATGACTAGTGTATGACCGCCTGTGGATGACTAGTGTATGACTAGTGTATGACCGCCTGTGGATGACTAGTGTGTGACTAGTGTATGACCGCCTGTGATGACTAGTGTATGACCGCCTGTGATGACTAGTGTATGACTAGTGTATGACCGCCTGTGATGACTAGTGTATGACTAGTGTATGACCGCCTGTGTATGACTAGTGTATGACCGCCTGTGATGACTAGTGTATGACTAGTGTATGACCGCCTGTTGACGACTAGTGTATGACTAGTGTATGACTAGTGTATGACCGCCTGTGATGACTAGTGTATGACTAGTGTATGACCACCTGTGATAACTAGTGTGTGACTAGTGTATGACTAGATTATGACTAGTGTATGACCGCCTGTGTATGACTAGTTTATGACTAGTGTATGACCGCTTGTGTATGACTAGTGTATCACCTATGGGTGGCCAGTTATCAACCTCTATGTATGTCTAGGTATGTGTAGGTATGTGTAGGTATGTGTAGGTATGTCTAGGTATGTCTAGGTATGTCTAGGTATGTCTAAGTATGTCTAGGTATGTCTAGGTATGTCTAGGTATGTCTAGGTATGTCTAGGTATGTCTAGGTATGCCTAGGTATGTCTAGGTATGCCTTGGTATGTCTAGGTATGTCTAGGTGTGACTTGTAACTTATTTGTTGCTACTACATGACAACGTTCTACATAATCCCCCCCCTTCCCGGTGTATTGGAAGCTTTCTCAGAAAGGAATCTAAATTCCTCTGATGTTAATGGGTGTGTTGTTTGCAATCTGTAAAAACAAGAAATTACAGTGTAGTTCCATAATCAAAGTTAGTGGTGGCCAGAAATTAGTGCATTCTTCCTTTGGTTGGAAAGAGAAAAAAACGAGTAAAAAAATAAAGATATATAGTTCAGTGGCTCTAATTAGGAATGTTCTAGTTATAGTTCAGTGGCTCTAATTTGGAATGTTCTAGTTATCACTCAGTGGCTCTAATTAGGAATGTTCTAGTTTCCCAGTTTACCGCAAGCGGAGATTTATTGTCACTTGTGGCATTAAATCCTTGTGAAAAATTGTCCAAAGTGACAAAGAAAGGGAGTTAACTGCAGAAACGATGTTACTGGCTAATCCCTTCCCGTGACGGACGTTCGATATTAGGTGATTATGTGTGCCACACAATACACAAGGTGAGGACAGTGAGATAGAATCACTGGACGTCAGCTGTGTCCAGCTGTAGTCGTGGCCAGCTGTAACTGGGATCAAGATGGAAAATGTGACGATAACTGAGGGAGGGGGGGTTAATTGAAGTTTTGTGGATCAGGGGCGTATTCAGACGTGGATATTTTTTGTTTTGTTAGCGTCTCTTTCTTTAATAGGGACAACACTTGGGCGTTTTTTCATGGATTGATGAGACGGGAGGGGGGAAGTACGTAAGTCTGGAATGTATGTTCACATGAGGAGATCAATGTAAAGGTCATGGCAAGTGGGGCGGTAGTAGGGTCAGTGGTAGGGTCAGTGGTAGGGTCAGTGGTAGGGTCAGTGGTAGGGTCAGTGGTAGGGTCAGTGGTAGGGTCAGTGGTAGTGGTAGGGTCAGTGGTAGGGTCAGTGGTAGGGTCAGTGGTAGGGTCAGTGGTAGTGGTAGGGTCAGTGGTAGGGTCAGTGGTAGGGTCAGTGGTAGGGTCAGTTGTAACAGAAATAACAGGAGAAGATAACAATGTAATAAACCACAATTAGTAAGCGATGCGATAATGTGTCCACAATTAGGAAGCAAACGATAATATGTCCAGTGTTAGGTAGCGATTTAATAATGTGTCCACAAGTAGGTAGCGATAGGATAATGTGATGTGCCTACTTTTAGGTAGTGAGAATGGGATGTGTCTACATTTAGGTAGTGAACAATGTATTTTTGTCTAGAGTAAAACAGTGAGACTTGATACAAACATGGGAAAATACATCACAGGACGGCACAACGTGTCACGTGTCACACTATACCCCATGTCATGACGGCACCACGTGTCACGTGTCACACTATACCCCATGGCATGACGGCACAACGTGTCACGTGTCACACTATGCCCCATGTCATGACGGCACAACGTGAGACGTGTCACACTATACCCCATGTAATGACGGCACAACGTGTCACGTGTCACACTATACCCCATGTCATGACGGCACAACGTGTCACGTGTCACACTATGCCCCATGTCATGACGGCACAACGTGTCACGTGTCACACTATGCCCCATGTCATGACGGCACAACGTGTGACGTGTCACACTATGCCCCATGTCATGACACTTTTGTTAAGTAGTAAATAATGAGATGAGAATTTGACGTGATATTACTTGGACAACAGAATCTTATCTCATTTCATCTTATCTTGTCTTATCTCATTTCATCTTAGATTATCTTATCTCATTTCATCTTATCATATCTTATCTCATTTCATCTTATCTTATCTCATTTCTTCTTATCATATCTTATCTCATTTCATCTCATCTTATCTCATTTCACCTTATCATATCTTATCTCATTTCATCTTATTTTATCTTATCTTATCTCATTTCATCTTATCTTATCGTATCTCATTTCATGTTGTCATATCTTTTCTCATTTCATCTTATCATATCTTATCTATTACAGTCGCTCCTTCTAAACAGAAGATTATTGCATCCATACTTATCTTTGGGTAGTGACTAGTCCTGCCTTGCTATTATACATTAGAGTTTTAAATGTTGATAAAGTGTTGGTTGTCCTAGTTCTTTAGCCGACACCATCCACACCCGAATTCCGGACGGGAAGAACAAAAAAATTGTACGTTTGTTCTTGCATATTGAATAATAAGTTGTTTTTTTAAAATCCGTATATGTACCTAGTGGCGGCGTTAGGTAAGCGCGGGGCCTGGTGCCAGCAATGACCCCGCGGGGCCTGAGTACTAGTAAAGATCGCTAAGCACCAGTATGCTATGGTATTTAAAAATATGAAATATCTGGATTATTGTGTAATTTTAATACCGCGTGTCACCTTTTTATTAAATTATTACAAGTTCATTATTTTCTCTGGTCTATAAACAACGGTTTATTCTTATCGAAAAATGACGTGCCGGTTACGGCGTGATTTAAAATGCAATTTATTGGCAGACATATTGCAAAATAATGCGTTTTGCTAATTGAAAGTGAACTGTGGATGTCGACATGCAGGATACCTTGACCCTAACTTATTACAATAGCGAATCACGTATTATTAGCCATGCGGTAAATAACATTTGACATACAATCATGCTTTATGACTGTTTTCCACTAATAGATGTCAAGTTCCGTGGTTTCTTTTTATGTACAGTTAGTAAACCAGTTACCACTCTATTTTAGTAAATCTATTGTGAATGACAAAGGATTGGTTGAATGGTACATCTGACCTATTTTCCGCTAACAGTGTAATGCTGTCAAAGACGTCTAGAGCTACGCTACGGAATTTGACCAAAAAGGATTACAAGAGTGCCTCTTTGTTTCTTTGCAATCGTTTCCATCATACGTTCTACCATCCACTCTTTGGTTCTACATGTATAGGCTATTAACCAGGACGAGACATGTTCAGGACCGAAACGCGGGGCCTACCTAAGCGCGGGGCCTGGGGCAGTTGCCCCAGTTGCCACCCCCAAACGCCGCTCCTATATGTACCCGAGTCTGAGGGTTGTATTGTGTTATCGTTGTATTGTATTTCGAAGTTATCGAGGAAATTTCGTTACGCTAGAGTTACGGTGATTTAAAAAAAAAAAATCAAGGAAAAACAGCTCGGGGGGGGGGGGGGCATTTCTTATGTCAGGGTCAAAGACAGCAGACGATAGACTAAAGGGAATGATCGTAAGGTCATTGAAGATTGGTGAGGACAAACGTATCTGTGTTTGTTGACGTGAATGGTCTCTGAAACTAGGTCAATAATGTAGGTCACAGCCAGTTCGTGACCTTAAAAACGAAGCCACGAAATACTTTGCTAAAAAAACTTATTTTTCAACTAAAAGATCGCACATTTGCTACTTAGTTTGAATAATACATGTTAAATTATGTAAATTCAAAAATAAATATTTAAAAATTCAAGGGAGATAGGCATATAATTTATTTTTTTTAATTAAAAAAAAATTATACGTGTAGCACAGTGAGGGTAGCCACAGTGAGGGTAGCCACAGTGAAGGTAGCCGCAGTAAAGTCACCCAAAACAAATGGTGCTCGGGAATTACAGACGGTAGCAATAATGTGGCTGACAGACGGTAGCAATAGTATGGCTGACTGACAGACGGTAGCAGTAGTGGGGCTGACTGACAGACGGTAGCAATAATGGGGCTGACTGACAGACGGTAGCAGTAGTGTGGCTGACTGACAGACGGTAGCAGTAGTGGGGCTGACTGACAGACGGTAGCAATAATGGGGCTGACTGACAGACGGTAGCAGTAGTGTGGCTGACTGACAGACGGTAGCAATAATGTGGCTGACTGACAGACGGTAGCAATAGTGTGGCTGACTGACAGACGGTAGCAATAGTGTGGCTGACTGACAGACGGTAGCAATAGTGTTGCTGACTGACAGACGGTAGCAATAGTGTGGCTGACTGACAGACGGTAGCAATAGTGTGGCTGACTGACAGACGGTAGCAATAGTGTGGCTGGCTGACAGACGGTAGCAATAGTGTCTCTGAATGAAAGTGAAGGTTACAGTACAAAAACAGATCTGTGGTTGGTAAAAAAAATATATTTTATAATTTTTATAGCGCTGGGTTATGACAATTAACATAAAAATAATAAGATACATATAAAGTATCAATGCATTCAATAAACATTCCTATCATAAAATAATAAGACACATATAAAGCATCAATGCATTCAATAAACATTCATATCCTAACAACCACATTAATGACAGTACGGTTCACATAAGATATGTTTGTTGTACACGAACTGTTGTTTAATTTATTTTAAAACATAGTACAACAAACAGGCAGATGTACAATTTAGGGTATGTTAGGTCAACAGGGGGAATGTACAATTTAGGGTATGTTAGGTAAACAGATGCACAATTTAGGGTATGTTAGGTAAACATATGCACAATTTAGGGTATGTTAGGTAAACAGATGCACAATTCAGGGTATGTTAGGTAAACAGATGCACAATTTAGGGTATGTTAGGTCAACAGGCAAATGTAAAATTAAGTATATGTTAGGTAAACATGCAGATGCACAATTTAGGGTATGTTAGATAAACAGATGCACAATTTAGGGTATGTTAGGTAAACAGATGCACAATTTAGGGTATGTTAGGTAAACAGATGCACAATTTAGGGTATGTTATGTTAAAAATGCACAATTTAGGGTATGTTAGATAAACAGATGCACAATTTAGGGTATGTTAGGTAAACATATGCACAATTCAGGGTATGTTAGGTAAACAGATGCACAATTTAGGGTATGTTAGGTCAACAGGCAAATGTAAATTTAAGTATATGTTAGGTAAACATGCAGATGCACAATTTAGGGCATGTTAGGTAAACAGATGCACAATATAGGGTATGTTAGATAAACAGATGCACAATATAGGGTATGTTAGATAAACAGATGCACAATTTAGGGTATGTTAGATAAACAGATGCACAATTTAGGGTATGTTAGGTAAACAGATGTAGAAGTTAGGGTATTTTGGGTCGTACTAAAACATGCAGATGTACAATTTAGTGTACACATGGGTTGTATAAACAGCGGTTTTGCTATGGATTTTGACACCACATCTTAAGTGCTCATCCCCCCCCCCCCATTTTATTAAAAATCGCTTAGTCCGAATATTCAAAATGGTCACATAATTTTTCCACTGAAAAGTTTTATAACTTACAAACTTTACTTTAGAACATAAGTGACAGTGTGGATTAGAACATTGAGTGACAGTGTGGATTAGAACATGGAGTGACAGTGTGGATTAGAACATGGAGTGACAGTGTGGATTAGAACATGGAGTGACAGTGTGGATTAGAACATTGAGTGACAGTGTGTATTAGAACATTGAGTTACAGTGTGTATTAGAAAATTGAGTGACAAAGTGGATTAGAGCATTTAGTGACAAAGTGGATTCGAACATCGAGTGACAGTGTGGGCTGGAACATTGGTTGACAGTGTGGATTAGAACTTTATAGATATGTGATGACTTTGTTATTGAAATAAAATGTTTATTTTAAGCATTCACGTGAAATACATTGATTAATCATGACCAACGTTTCCCTGGTAAGATAATTTTAATTCTCCAGCACCTAACTAAAGACGTGGAGAATAGCGTCCTAATCATGAACATTACCACAATATAGTCTACCTAAAACAGTACGAATAAAAAAAACGTTTGAAGTTTTTTTTTTCACCTATCTAAAGACGAGTTGATTATTTAAAAAGATATTCATGTTTATGCTTGATACGTCAAGATATTTAACTTAACTTACAGCACACGTGTGGAAAATATACAAAGACATTTTTAAACAAAAATTCTTTGATATTGTAAGCAACAAAAGAGATCTTTTTAAAGATACTATTTAATATTTCAGCCCCTTACCAGAGACGCGTTGCCAATTTGCATAAAATGCCCCAATCCCTCGTCCCGATCTCTAATCTCGACGTACTTTAGCCTTCCCACCCCTCTTACCCCTTTTTTAGGATTGGACGCGACGTTCACACAGGTCATGACCCCGAGACTAAACGATGTTAAGTTCCTTCTAGCGACATAGAATCAAATGTTAAACACAAACTTGTTGAATGACAAAAGGCATCTCAAACGCAACGAGCCACATACAAATATGGACGACCACCCAACCACCCATCCCCCGGCCACCCTGGTCTTCTAGCGTCTTAGATTTTTTAAGCCACGCGGCGTCTTCTTATCCCCCCCCCCCCGACTCCCATCACTAAAGACGACCCTGAACCGAAGGGGTTCGCGTAGGGCACCCCAGGTCGCGATTTTCCTCTACCTACTTTAAAAAAACATCAGAAGTTGAATGACTCCCAACGGTGTGGCCCACAAAGAGAAGGTAGACATCAAAAGCTTGCCCCTGGCCTCAACGCTCGCCACACGCCTGGCAACAGGTGAAACCAGAGACGGCGCTTCCGATTGGTTGACTTGGGGCTGAGCAGCAACATCTGCTTATTGCGTAGACAACAATAAAACACTACAATGTTACTAACATACGTCACAAATAAATTATTTTTTTTAAAAAAAATTATTTAAAAAAATCCGGCGTGTGACCTTTCACTTGGATTTTGGGAACATCAAGGACCGTATTAGCTGAATCGAATTATAGAGAAAAAACTGCAACATTGACTACAACTCATGTGATTTAAAAAAAAATAACAACTGAATATTGGTTTCGTACATGATAATCATTGGGCGGTCTTAGAAAGTGCTTGGCTCTATGAGAACAAGGGCCGGTCTTTTATTCATATATATATATATATATATATATATATATATA
>MUZC01004584.1:376714-387603 GCA_002072015.1 Radix auricularia | reverse complement strand
GGGGGGGGCAAAGTTTTGTGATGTACTTTTTGAGGGGGGGTCGACGATTTTGTGACGACGCGTGACGTAGGGGGGGAGGGTGTAAAAAATCGGCCAAAATCGCGTGACGTCAATTATGGACGGCCCCAATATCAACACGCGTGCAAAAAATGTTTAAAAGTTTACTAAAAACTGTCAATACATAACTCCGGTTTTTGGAGAACACGTTTTCTTCATGTGCAAATTTTGAAAAAAAAATCAACAGTATTAGATATAAATTCTGAAGCGTGTAGTAGTAGCTGTCAAGTACTTAGCAAAAAGCTATTCAAGCTTACATGACCACAAAGAAAAATAAGATTCTCCCAATCCTGGGATCTTCCTAGATTCGTTGATATTTCTTGCAGAAATTGAAGACATTATGAAACCCCACTACGTAGAAGTGAATCGACTAGGACTCATTATTTGGTACCAGAATTTCAAAATGAGTACATAAACTTGATTGTCAATAAAGTTAGTGAATCAATTGTTTGGAAAGTCAAGCAAGTTTGTTACTTTTCTCTGATGCTTGATTTCACTCCAGGTGTTTCTCACCAAGAGCAAGTATCCTTTATAGTTCATTATTATTGGATGCCCAGAAGTTCGAAATAAAAGAGTCATTCCTTCGTTACTTTAAAAGGCTGAGGCCAGATGTTCTGATGAGTTCTGATGTGGGACTGTCAATAGAACTGCAATTCAAATGTGTTGCGACTAGGCCTGTCAACGGGTACCCGGGACCAGGGTACCCGTTGCCGAGCAATTAACCGGGTAGTTAAATGGCGCCCGGATACCCGTGAAAATGTTACTGCAATATCTTTACCACCAGTATTTAAACTGTGGCTCTTCTGTGTTCAAATTTCGGCTCGCGAATAATTTATCAAATTAAAACTTTTCGTTTGAAATAAATATGGTGAAATGCGTATTAAGATGAAAATGCTTTAAAAGATATACGTGTTAAAGGGAAATAAAACACGGTCCCGACAAACTACAAAGTATTTTGATATATATTTTTTTAAACCAAAAACATGAAACAAAAATCATTTAAAACAAAAAAGGTTTTAGTTCTTTGAATTGTTCAAGTAAGGAAAATAGAACACAACGCCGATAACTACTATTACTATTAACTAGGAAGGGCTAGAGATGACCTTCGCATTGGCTTTGAAATACGCCGCACATCGTTGATACCGATCAAGCAAGCCAATCCCCCCCCCCCCCACTAACATATGTCTCCAATCTCCACCATACTTTAAAAGAAATAAACACCTGCTATATCCTGGGGGGGGGGTGAATTTTTTTATTATTTCTTTTATTTATTAAATCATATTTGAATCATTGAATATCTTTACTGTATTACAAAAATAAATACTGGGGGTGGGTCCACTAAGTAGGGGCAAGTCCTGAAAAGTTAAGTTAATTAAAACAGTTGTCAGCTACAGCTATGAACTAGAAATAACCCGCCATGTTATCATACGGGCTCAAAAAACCTTAGGACCCCTTTGCTCACTGTTTTTACACCACTATACTACAGTAGTATTTCAATGTAATCATTTTAAAATCGTTCACTCATTACATCAAAATTTGCATTTCCACAATAAACAAAGCAGTAAAAGGCTAATGGTAGTAATAGCGGGCATATTAACGAAAATTTTGCGGCCTTTCGAACCGGTAACCCGGGTACCCGTTCAAAGTTTTGACGGGTACCCGGGCAGCAATTTTCAACAATATTGACAGCCCTAGTTGCGACGAAGAGCTGAACAGACTCTATATGGATATGAAGGATATATTCCTAAGGCTGGAAAACCACGTGGACACCTTTGGGTTTCTTCTTGAACAAAACACCAATTGGAGTCTAAGGATTATGACACGCTGATGAAAAACTGTGTTATTTTTTCCTGTTTGTATGATAAAATACAGGCAAAAATAGATTGTTCAATAATGTCATTGATGCACGAGCACTTTTTTTTAAATCAACAAACCAGTACCACAATCAGGAATCTGGCCTAATATGGTAATGTGTGCTCAAGCCTTGTAACCTTCATCCGAATACTACTCACTCAGGCCACTTCCATAACATCATGTGAGAGATCATTCTAAAAACTCAAGTTAAACAAAAACTATCTCAGGAGCACAATGACGTAAGACAGACTTAGCAGCACAGTTTAAATGTCAGTG
This sequence comes from Radix auricularia, assembly GCA_002072015.1. NCBI lineage: Eukaryota > Metazoa > Mollusca > Gastropoda > Lymnaeidae > Radix > Radix auricularia. The sequence goes on along the minus strand of MUZC01004584.1, from coordinate 385,416 downwards.
AAGTAAAAAATAATAGACAGAATTGATTTAGATGATGTTATAGATGATGATTTAGATGATGTTATAGATGATGATTTAGATGATGTTATAGATGCCTCTGCTGCACAGACAGCACGACGTAAGCTGATAAGAATTGAGATTTATAATTTGTTCATTATGTTGCCAATAAACAAGGGTATTATTCATTAATTATTTTTTTCTCTTAATTTTAATGATATACTGTACAAATTTTAATTTAGACTTACATGTTTATTAAGTACATTATATCATGTTATGATGTCAAATGTCAAAATGTAGGACCCCCTAAATAGGCTAAGCCCCACCCCGTGCCCTCAAATCGCTAGCTACGCCACTGCCAGCAATACTACTTTGAGTATGTTGCATCAGAAAGTGAGCTTGATGAAATTTTAGAATACTCAGAACTATTTCAGTAAGCTTTTAAAATATGTGTACCCTTTGCAACAGTACATCTTTGTGAATGTGAATTTTCTGCATTGGTTACAATCAAAACAAAACATCGTTCCCGCCTTGAAGATGAAACACGATGTAGTCTTACAAGTATTACAGCTTTTTTAGATGGACTAATATAGCAGCATCACTAATACTAACTAATGTTTATAAACTTAAAGTTTTTTCTATAGTAAGCAATAAGAATTGATTAATATCACACTATTAAAAGTGACATTTTTTCGTTACAAAAGGAAGCCATTACAGTATGTTTCCAATCAATATCCTTTTTGAGCACGCAAGTCCTAGCATATTTATGTTTTTTTTTTTACTAACATGTATACTAGTAACTAGTTATATACAAAGTACAATTATATTTCAATTTCCAGCACGACAGTTGCACAAATTTCATTAGTGGTCCGCGGCTAAAACACACATTTTAAGTGGTCATTGAATCTCAAAACGTTGAGAACCACTGCACTAGATCACTAGGCTACAGCAAAATGGAAGCTCCTCACCCCAATGAGCTAATGAACTATATTTAAAAAATGGAAGTGATAAATTAAGAAATAAATTGCTTTCACTTCTCCCAATGAAGAATCACATTTCTTCACCAGCTTAGATATCGTTTGTGATTAATGAGCTGCTCCATCGGTTCTCAACTTGCAATAAATAGCAATTTTATGACCGCCAGCGTCCCCTAAAAATCTCAAAGCTCTTCATTAACACCGACCTGGACAACGCCAAAGTTCCTCGGGTTGTACCACCAACCGTGGCCGTGACAACCACAACCGCGTAGCAATTATTGAGTTGGACAAAACCAACCTGTCAGCGAATCATACCATAATGATAAAATTAGGACATTGGATTCAATTATTTAAATATTTAAGAATATTTTTAAAATGGTTTTCTTTACAATGGCCAGTGTCCCATTTGCATCACCCTGCTCAAGAGCGCAAACTATCTCAAAGCTAGCAGTAAGACATAATCCTACAAATTAAACTAAAGATCTGCTACTACCATATAATTTTACTGTGAGTCGCCAGTCGATGACAGCGATGTGTTACTGTCACTCGTCATCCTAACTGCGACAATTATGATGCCACGTTGGCTCTGTGCCCGTGTCAATCGAGTAAACATACCCCGCCCCCCTTCCCTTTTTTTCTCCCACACACCGCGATGCAAGTCTGAGGAGTTGTGTCGAATCTATACCTTCAATTCTGGGCAGAAACAGAAACAATTTTTTTACATCATTCATTCACCCGGATTCTAACGACTAACGACTTCAAACACAAGATTTCGAGTTAGACAACATGGATTTGACTGATCGTTATAGGTTAGAAACTTATTTGAATGCACTCTGCGATTCAGGTATAGAAATGTATTAAAAAGAATTTCGTCATGTTTACAGCCAGGTACACTTCGTTTTCTATAAACAAAACAAAAACTGCAAAATACCCTAACTATTAATTTGATTTAGTTTTTTTTAAATAAAAAAAACGTAATTTCAAATTACTTACCAGAGTTTAAATAATTCATAAAGATAACGAAAACACAATATTTTAACGACCAGTAGTTAAACGACAAGCAGTTTTTTTTCACACCCGAAATATTTGTTTGAAGGGTAGAACATGCCGTTGAAGAGAAATTGTTTTACAGGCCATGAGTTTCATCCAGGATAATTATAGATGTTTAGCCAATCAGATGGTGGCTCGAGATAATGGGAACCAAGTGCAAAGGTGGGTCACTCTAATTAAGATTAAATCCATTAACTTATTAAAATGTTTCGAAAGTAATTTAATTAAAAATATCGTATTGAAATTGTTTTAATTAATTACAGTTAGGGGCAGTCCTTAAATGACGTCACGCAAATTTTGCCGACCCCACCTCCCCCATTCGTCACGCGTCGTCACAAAAAGTTAGACTTAGACTTAGACCCCCCTTCAATATTACGTCACAAAGCTTTGACCCCATCCCCAACAACCATCCCCCACATTTTTTTTCTATTTGAAGATAAGTATGTTTCAAATCACTTTTATCTCATTTAAGTATATATTTAGAACAGGTCTCTATGGCGGATTAAGGGGGGGGGGCTGAACGGGGTAAAGCCACGGGCCCCCGACGGTTTAGGGGCCCCCAAACTTTTTATATTTTATAATAAAAGTGTACAAAAGTTTACACGAACCCTTGAAAATATAATAAATTAATAAATACTATCTATACAAATTATCGCGTTCAGACATGATAGTACCTAATAATCGAAAAACTTTAATTGATTCACTTCGCATGATATAAAATATAGTTTATATATTTTAAATTTGCCATTTTCGAGAAGTTCCGCTGGCTGAGTGGAGATAGCACATGCTAGTGGTGTCACCGGTGTCGGGTTCCATCCCCAGCAAGGGCAAATATTTTTTTTTCTTTTCACACTCAATTATAACTACCGCGAACACATCAAACAGTTATTTCTTCGTGTTCGTTTTTTTTTCATTATCAAAATTTAGTTACAGTCTTATATTAGCTGTTAACAATCATTTTATTTTAAGAATGCTGGCTGGATAGGGCCCCCGTTTGATTGCAGCCCGGGGCCCCGTGCAGTCTTAATCCGCCCCTGACAGGTCTGCATTGTAATATCGTAACAAATGTGAAGCTATGTAAAACGTCATTAAGTAAAATGTAAACCAGTGCTTCTCAAACTTTTTTCGTATTTGACGACCAACAGCAATTTTTCCATTTGACCAGGTACCGGTGCATTCTTTTATAGTTTTGACGTGATTTTTCCCGTACTGACGTGATAGCATAATGAGTCCCTACATGGCCTAAGCCTAATTCCCTAAAACTAAAAGATTAAGTAGGAATTTGGGTTGCTTTATAAAATATTATTTAAAAAATTTTTTTTTTAGTTGCTAAGACATAGCAAAACAGCTAACGAACAATGCAGCGGTAATGTTAAAAACAAAACCCCTTGATTTGATTAATCTTCAAGCTCGCTTGTGTGACTATTGATATTACAAGGATCATTTCATTGTTGATAGACCTAGAATATGTAGATACAGGGCGATTCCTCATATTGATTACGGTCTTATAGTGACAATTTTCATACAAAGTATATGCATGCCACAGGCATTTGATCTAAAATTACCACATTGATATCTTATTAAAAATTATTAGGTATGCTCTGGAAGAGAAATATTGCGAGTACTGTAAAGACCCCACATTTGTACAGGAAAAGTAGGGTGTCATCTTTTGCGTCGCAAAATACAGTAATTCCTGCTAGTTGAAGACTGAACAATTCTATGACATTAATAAAGTATTCAACATTATCATAACTTTTTACTCCGAAGCTCACGATATTTTTTTTTCAAATATTTTTTTTCACGATTTTAATTGCGTCACACAAGAGTTGTAAATATAATGTCACCAACAGACGAAGCGTGTTTAAATTGTTGCATTCTCTCGCGGAGTTTATGAACTAATGAAAAATACATTGCTACCGCTATCGTGCGGTTTAACCAAGGGGTCGGTGAACAACGGTAAATTATCTCATTTGGGGTTAAAGGGGAATACTTGGGGGTAATGCTGAATCATTTTGGACATATAAAATATGCTAGAATCCGCTCCTTTTGGGGTAACAATAATATTAACATAAACTTTTTTAATTTTTAGGGATCCGATTGAACCGGTCCGTTAAAAAAAAAACGTTTAACCTTCAAAAAATGTTAAACATACAAATTAAACATTGACTATTGATCATCGCTGTTAACTTCATAGTTAGGGAAAAATATATTTAAAAATAATATATTTAAAATACTTTTAAAAAAAAATTCCTCAATTGAAAGACGGGGGACAGGTCGGCGAACAGGGGTACATTACCCCATCTGTGGTCAAAAGGGAATTCTTGGGGGTAATGCAGACTCATTTGGGACATATATATAATATCCACTACAATCCACTAGATATATTAAAATACTTCCAGTGTACGTGTGCGCTTGGAACACATGCCCACTATTGAACCAGTTCCTTCCAGAAAATTTATTTTTTTAATTTGGCATTGTGTAGATTTCTTACCTAAGACTACACTTAGATACCTAAATCACTCTTATACTGTCATTTATATTGACACGAGTGGCAATAATCTTAATCCTCATGACTTGACTGTATCAAGTATCCTTTCTGGGACATTTAAAATTATTGCCTTAAAAACTGGGCTAAGAAGAAAAGTTGTTTTGTGCTTAATCGAATTGCGGTGTCAAGAATTGCATTCAATAAAGTTAATGAATACTTTGAATTTTAAATGGGCAAATTTATCAATATATCTAGAATGGACAGGGGCGTTTGACCAAAAACCAATCAAACAATTATATCAAACTTAAAACATTTATAATTTTATCAAATACACCCCACCCCCACCAAAAAAAGATATTCCGTGTCGTTTTGACTTACAACATCTTCAAATAATCCTATTCAGGCCATTTTCAGACACTTGTCATGCTTCTAAAATCACCAGTTGCTTTTTTTTCGGGAGGTGGGGGGTGGGTTGGCTTATGACGCTCTCTCAAATCCCCGAGTCATGTGGGAAGGACCTCGAGCCTGGAGGGGGGGGGGTTGGTAACGCACATATAAACTTGCATATTTTGGGGTAACGGGCTGCCATAAGAAAGCCAATCTGAGCTGCGATTGCATCACAAATGTTCTGATGTCAACATCAAACGACGCAAGGTAACAATTTCATACGCTCTCTTGTGGGTTCTCAGACTTAAGGATTGTAATTAGATTTAATTTTTATTTCTTGATAACTTACGCCAACGGCGTCTGGTGGCCTACCGACCGGCACTTTGAGAAGCATTGATGTTTTTTTTTCTTAAAATTTTTTTTTATAAAAAAAGTTATTAGATAAATTTTAGGCCACCAAATATTTAAGTGGAAGTTTTTTTTTAAAGCTACTATTTTGATGTGACGTCACATTTCTTCAACCCTCCTTCCCCCTCGTCACAGATCGTCACAAAAGTCTGACCCCCCTCCCCCCTAGGTGTGTGACGTAATTTATGGACGGCCCCTTAGTCGGTGAAATGAATCTAATGTATCTATCTACAAGTTTAAGTGTCATTACAGGCCAGTCACATTACAGGCCAGTCACATTACAGGCCAGTCACATTACAGGCCAGTCACATTATAGGCCAGTCACATTACAGGCCAGTCACATTACAGGCCAGTCACATTACAGGCAAGTCACATTACAGGCCAGTAACATTACAGGCCAGTCACATTACAGGCCAGTCACATTACAGGCCAGTAACATTACAGGCCAGTTACATTACAGGCCAGTCACATTACAGGCCAGTCACATTATAGGCCAGTTACATTACAGGCCAGTCACATTACAGGCCAGTCACATTACAGGCCAGTCACATTACAGGCCAGTCACATTACAGGCCAGTCACATTACAGGCCAGTCCCATTACAGGCCAGTCACATTACAGGCCATTCACATTACAGACCAGTCACATTACAGACCAGTCACATTACAGGCCAGTCACATTACAGGCCAGTCACATTACAGACCAGTCACATTACAGACCAGTCACATTACAGGCCAGTCACATTACAGGCCAGTCACATTATAGTTATAAGAGACACGACTATATGAAGTTTATTAAGCCAAAGTATAATAGTAGAATTTGAAGTTGATAAAAAGATGAATGCCATTGAATGGAAAGCTCTTTATCCGGGTAAAATACACAAAGCGCCATCCATAAAGTACGTAACGCTCCAGAGGGGGTGTCCTGTCATGTGTGACGTCACGGTGTTTTATATTAAAATTTAATTATTTTGTTAATAAGGAAGAAATATCTTGTTCGAAAGTGTGACGTACATGGGGGGNAGTACTATAATTAATGAAATATTAAATTGTCATGTGAATCAAGTATGCATGCAAAATTTCATCAAAATTGGATGATCAGAAGTGGTTCAAAAAAGGAATTCAATTTTTGCCCCGGTTCAAATGACATTTGATTAGTTATTCCATATAAGGAAAAATAGAATTTAATTCTACTATAATTAAGTAGAATTGAGTACTATAATTAATGAAATATTAAATTGTCATGTGAATCAAGTATGCATGCAAAATTTCATCAAAATTGGATGATCAGAAGTGGTTCAAATGACATTTGATTAGTTATTCCATATAAGGAAAAATAGAATTTAATTCTACTATAATTAAGTAGAATTGAGTACTATAATTAATGAAATATTAAATTGTCATGTGAATCAAGTATGCATGCAAAATTTCATCAAAATTGGATGATCAGAAGTGGTTCAAAAAAGGAATTCAATTTTTGCCCCGGTTCAAATGACATTTGATTAGTTATTCCATATAAGGAAAAATAGAATTTAATTCTACTATAATTAAGTAGAATTGAGTACTATAATTAATGAAATATTAAATTGTCATGTGAATCAAGTATGCATGCAAAATTTCATCAAAATTGGATGATCAGAAGTGGTTCAAAAAAGGAATTCAATTTTTGCCCCGGAAAGACAAACATCCAGACAAGAAAGCAAACTAAGAAAAACGTGGTAATAAAAATAGCGTGACGTACTTTATGAACGGCTCCCAAATACTCATTTAGCTTTATTTTTAACTCACATCGGTGATAAAAAAAAATCATTAGTATTGCATTCGCACGTCTAGTCTCTTGTTTTTTTAAAATAAACTTGTCCCCCGAGATACTTAAAAAATTGCTGTGAAAATAAAACACCTATTTTAAAATACATTACATAGGCCCAATCTTTTGTATCGTCCTGATCAAACCAGGAAAACCAACACACTGTCATTCAACATTTAAAACTCTAATAAAAAATGCTAAAACCATGGATACGCATAGGACTTATGCTCTTCTGTAGAGACGAAGCGTCTGTAGAAGTGTAATTGGGTTTTTGACGCCCATGGCAAATTTATTTTTGAAGCCCTTGATGAATTGTCAGGTTTCAGCTTTTACGACGTTAGCCCCGCCCATTAGAACTGGCGCAGGCCGGCGGCCTTGGCAACTGCCCCAATACCAAGCCGTTGTCATGACAATGAGCGTCTGTAATAGATAAGATGAGATGTGTTTGTTGGAGGGGGGTGGTGGTGAAGTATGACGGTTTAAAAACAACATTTTGTAACAAGGAGGAAATCATTTAGGAGCTCAGAAAACTTTTAAAATATTTGTTTATCAAATATATAAAATCAGATATTCACTGATGTTGAACTCTCTGTAGTCATTGATTTATCCTGACATGTCGCTAATGATTAGAAGTTATATGTGGAATTTTTTGTGACATATTGTTCAAAATGAAAAATTTGGGACATGATATTTCATGGACTGCTCGTTATTTCAGGATTTCCGCTCATTTTTTTTTAAATTTCAGGATGTGGAAGCTGTCTTTTATTTATCGTGACAACGATTGTTGTTTACAAACTGTCTCTACCAGTGTTTCTGGAGAACTTTGACCCGGAAGGGGATATTCCCAGTGACACGAGAATTCTACCAAAAGCGGACAGAACATACAGGTTACTAAAAGTTTTTTTATTCGATAGAATTACCAGCTCCTAATTAAATCACATTCAACCCCAAAGCTTGACACCATCAAGGACGAAAAATAAATAAAAATAAAACTTCTTCAAATTCACCCCTCATCTCCCCCCTCAAAAAAAATATTTAGCCAAAACTCTACACTGATGCCACCAATAAAACGGAGAACTGACAAAGTCATCACCCCCCCCCCCCCCCCCCCCCCTCCGCCGCGCTCATCTCAAATTAAGTTTAATTTAATTAAACCATTGGAATGCAAAAATGTCATCGGTGAATTGTGTCGAGCATCAAGAAGTTGAAAATGGCGGAGGTTTCACAAACTTTTGAAATATGTATTTTATCGATACTTACTATGGTTTTTGGGTAGGTTGGCATTAGGAATAGGCAGTTCCAAATCGCTCAAAACGAACAGGGCGTCATTTTTTTTGGATAACCTACTTCCGTTTAACAAGACAAAGCCGGGCATTTTTAAACATCGTTTTCGATGTTGTAACAAACGTAGTGAAACAAATATCAACATATTAAAGCTTCTACCCTTGAACATTTTGGACGTAATTAGAACGTTAAACAAGGTGCTGATAGTTATCATCTGGAAAAAAAATAATACTAAAAATAAATTATTATTATTATTAAAACAAATACTGCTGTGGTGAAGACATTGATGTCGGGGGGGGGGGGGGG
>MUZC01004584.1:325827-368576 GCA_002072015.1 Radix auricularia | reverse complement strand
GTGATGTCTTTTTGGAAACGAGGGGGAGATGGAAAAAAAAACCGACCAAATCGCTTGACGTCATTTATGCAGGCATCTAAGCTGAAGGTACTCATACTGGAACAAAAAACAATTTTTAATCTTTTACACACACAAAATACTTTTTGCATGACAAAACCAAAACCACAGCTGTTGTACAATTTCAAAAACTAATCTAACAATGACAATGACAATGACAGGTTCCTTCTGCATTAGGAGATTCCATGGATCCCTTGCACTTACAGTACAAGAAAATTTAGTACCAAATTTAGCCCCAGCCATCTGGGCTCTAACAGACTAAATCAGAGCCAGCAGTCTATAGATAAATAAAGGGCTCCTCATTCAATCAACAGACAAAAACAAAATAAACACGCAATTAACGTTATTTTATAAATACGTGTAATTTTATTGGTAATGCAATCAAGGTTAATTTATACATGACTGAATTTAAGAAAAAGTTAGTCTAGAATTTCAATTCAACAACTCACACATTTTCTTTTTCTGTTATAATACGTAAACAACTATAGAGTGGAAGGTAGGCTATTGAAATCTGCTTGTTTATTTAATTTAAGCTGTTAATAAGCAAAAGGTATTTTGCATCAGGAATAAAAAATAAAATTAAAATTAAGCAACGCCTGATCACATGATGACAGGCAGTAGATTGAAAATTATCTTGACGAGTGGTCAATGCATTAGAATGGTGCTGAGGAAAACAAGATGAAACTGTAATTGTTCAAGTCAATGAGTAAAGTAAAGTTTTTGGGCACAAAATAATTTACATCATATTTTAAATGCTGAAGTTTAAAAACAAGATATTATTATTAGTAAGAAAATAATTTTAGATTCAACAGATTTAAAAAAATGCTGTAATTTGTACTGACCTTTTTTTTACACGCAGTTGTCGCATTCCTTGCAAACGTCACAAACAGAGGAGTCTTTGAGGATCTGAGACTGATAGAAAGCTGTCACCTGGTTACCTGTGGAATGAAAAGAATTCTGGTGTGAACATCTCCTCTGATAATTATTTATTGAAGTTGGATAAATCTTTTCTAATAAATTAATCTTCATATTTCCATTGACATAGTTTTATTATTTCTTTGATCTTCAGTTGCACACTGATATAAAAAAAATTAAACAAATTTTCTTTGAACTCAATAAATTAGTATTATGTAATAAGAATTAAATGATAATGTTCCAATAGAAAGCTGCATGGCTTACGAGGTTCATAGTAATCATAAACCCTGACAGCAGCTGGCTGTGACTTGGCTACAAGACCGGTTCTAACCACTCTGATGTTCAGGCAGACAGGTGTGGTTCCAATCTACAGATTGAAATATATTTAAGTTAGTCTCTGAAATATTCAAGGATTCATTTTGTACTTTTAGTTACCATAACTAAAAAAAAAAATTAAATAATAAAGAATTCAGTTAAAGAGAAGAAAAAAAATCAAGGCTCGTCAATTTTTTGTGTGTTGATTGTGTGGAAAATAACTGAATTTTCAGGTTTCAACAATGGTATAAAAAAAAAAGGAAGTCTAAAAACATTGAAAGTACAATTAGTGTATTTACTCCTGTTGAGTATTTCTTTATTAAGAAGTGGGCTGCATAAGGTAGAAGCTATCAATAGGTACATTATCAATATATATGACAATAAAATATAAATACAAAACTATGAGATTGGTTGATTGTCCTATAATTCAGCCAGTAAAAGATTATTTCATTTCATTGTCCCTAATACCCTCAAAATTAAGTCATGGATTTTATCATTGACTTTCTGAGAACTCGTAAGTTTCTGTTTACTGCAATAAGCTATACAAGTCTTGAGGTTTTTATTTGATGGTAAATAGTACTTTTTATTTGATGGTAAATAGTACTTTTTATTTGATGGTAAATAGTACTTTTTATTTGATGGTAAATAGTACTTTTTATTTGATGGTAAATAGTACTTTTTATTTTGAACTCATGGAAATGTTTAGATGTTAAGTACCGAGAGCCTCTACATAAAAAAAATATATTTTTAACTTACAAGAAAATAAGTCTCTTATTGAAAAAAAAAAAAGAATTTCATTTCCAACCCATGATGAGATAAAATTAAAATTTACATTTTGACAATTTTACCTGGTCAAAATACAGGATGACTTTCTTGTTTTGTGTCTCCACACGTTTAAGTATGTCCAGCTGGGTAATGCTCTCAAGGTCAGCTTCAAATCCAGATGGGATGCCAATCTCTTGAACAGCCATGGCACTGCTGGGTCCACTGCCCAACCACCTAGATTAAGGAAATAAACTGGATTAAAACAAGGACAAACTTTTTGTTTTGTTTTTGATCTATACAAGTGAACCTTACAAATTACACATGAATGGGCTTTTCAAAATTATATGACATGCTCAATAAAAATAATTACACAAATATTTTTAAACTTTACTTGGTGCATGTTTCCACAAAGAGGTTATTGATGGTCTCCTCAATAAGTTTAACTGTTAGGTCAAAGGTTGTCTCCTCAATTTCAGTTTCAACATTGAAATGTACAGCCACCTGTTCAAAAACAAAACTTGATAGAAAATGACATACAGTATTTTCCAAAATGTGTAAAATATAAAAGTTTTTTTTTAGTGTAAACATAATAAATTATTTGTAACTCACACACACTTATTATCTAAAATATTATCCAAATGAGTATCTCTTCTTCAAAAAATATCAGTCAGAAAATTGTCCCAAATATTAACTCATAATAAGCTGATACCTGGACGAGGGCCATGCCTGATCCTTGGGCATCAATCTTGACTTGAGTCGGAACAACTGGTGTCTGGAAAAACATGAATGTAAACTCCACAGATTGTATTATTAATTTTTTAGTGGAAACAAGATTCAAATCAAACAGAAATGGAAACCTACAGAACTAATAAGCTATAACAAGAATTACAAAATTTACTAATATCACCATAATTATTCAGGTATATATGTATTAATAGGGAATAAAGACAAACAGGTGAGACAAATGTCTCTGACCTCTCTGGACTGGAGAAGGAGAGAATTGGTTTTGTCAATATTGAAAGTGTAGGAGGTTGTGGCGTTCAACTGTGTGGTGATCTGGATGTTGAAGTTGTTGCTGTAGGTTTGCTTGGCAAATTCAGAGAGGGCGTTCAAAGCCAGAACAGTGTCCTGTAAAGAGTAATGCAAATTAAACAAAAGTTAAAAAATATAACAAAATGATTTTTTTGGGTATGAGAACTAAAATCTTCATCAAATAATGTTTGAATTTTAAGATGACATATTATAAATAAATCTTAATAAAACTATACGTTCTTTTGGGCAGAGACCACACTATAAGTTTTGTTGGGCAGAGACCACACTATAAGTTTTGTTGGGCAGAGACCACACTATAAGTTTTGTTGGGTAGAGACCACACTATAAGTTTTGTTGGGCAGAGACCACACTATAAGTTTTGTTGGGCAGACACCCTGTAAGTTTTGTTGGGCAGAGACCACACTATAAGTTTTGTTGGGCAGAGACACCCTGTAAGTTTCGTTGGGCAGACACCCTGTAAGTTTTGTTGGGCAGACACCCTGTAAGTTTTGTTGGGCAGAGACACCCTGTAAGTTTTGTTGAGCAGAGACACCCTGTAAGTTAAATTCTTAAGCTTTACCTGTGTGGATGAGAAGCCTCCATTAGAGTTCCTCTGTTCAGTGATCCATTGCATGATGCTCTTGCCAGAAACAATGTTACCCCTGGCTGCATAGGTCAGCAGAGCATATGATGTCATCTCAATGTCCACAGCTTTGGTTGGGTTGGGGTTGTCCCAGGAGTTGGTTGTAGTCTTGGGTGCTTCAGCCTGGTGCCAGAATTTCCTTCCGTCTATGTGCAAAAACCAAGTTACTTAATTTATTTACTTTCTTCTTGTGCATTGTAAAAATTCTTTAGGTCACTGATACTAAAGTTGTTGAATTAAATACTTTATGGTTAAAGAAATTTGAATGAAATTTACAAGGCTCTATAACAGAGCTACATAAAATAAATCTTTACCCAATTGTTGGTATACATCTAAAATAATTATGGCCCAGCTTGATTTTTGCTTATTACAAATGACCTTTAATGGTTGCCTTCTGTTCCAGTTGATCTAGTACGGCCTGAGTCTGTGTGCTGCCAGCTAGTTGGAAGGCGTATGCTGCCATGTTGAGAACATACAAGTCATCTGATGTGGCTACAGCCTTCTCGGCATAAGCCAAAGCCTTATCTCTAGCTTGGTCAACTATTACTCCAATTGCATTCTGAGATAGTTTTAAAATAAAATTCTTATGTATTATATCTAAACCTTTGAACATATATTCTGTTTCAAAAATAACAACTAAAAAACTATCACATTTGACTTTATTGTTTATGGGATTAAATTGTTTTTGAAACGGTAAAGAACCATTTAGAAATACTAACGTGGTTAATTTTGTTACCCTATAAAAATAATTTTCTCAAGTTTCTATTCTTCTTTATGTTGTATTATTAAAATAACAACCATTAAAAAAACATCCACTTTAAAAATACATGTAATTAAATTCTACTTTGATAACTTTCTACTTTTAAAATTAGAAAAATAATAATTTGGATTAATCTCTCCTCTGATGTTTTGAGTGTTTCCAACTTACTGTGTTAACTAGGAGATCTTTGTTCTCTAGAAGAGAGATGAGGACAAACAGGGTTAGACCCACACCAGAAGCAGCCTGACCCTAATCAGAGAATAATTTAAAAGTCATTTAGTTGAAACAGTTTATAGATACAAATAAATTAATCTATAATTTTAAATAAAGATGATCAAAACCGTTATTTTCATTAAATACTACAATTATTTTATATATACAATTTTCAGATAATATCTCCTTTAAATTTATGAGAGCTGTTTACCTGCATGTTTTTGTGAATGACATTGCCAGGTTCAGGGAAGCTGCCATCAGCGTTTTGTTTGTCAACCATCCATTTAATGGCAGTGGTGAGGACAGATTCATCCACAAATATGTGGGCTTTAGCTTGGTGGAACACCCTCACAACAAAAGCTGTTAACCTGGAAATATAATACGGCTATTTGAATAATTTTCAAATTTAATTTTCAAAAACTTTACTAATAACTAAAGTTTACACAGAATAGAAAGTGAGATCATTAGATATAGATGATATATTTAGTGCGTACAAGGGCTACATTAATCAAGCATATCTTTATTTTAAGTCAACAATTATACAAAGTTAGGTATTATTTTTTGTTTGTTTAAAAATTTACAGTAACCATTAAGTACATTATGGTGAACCAATCTATACATTGGAAAAATAAATATATAAAAATTATTTTAAAAAGTTATAAACATACCACATGCTGCCTGATTTGTCACTGTCACCAAATGCACTGAATGACCCATCCTTGTGCTTGTAGGTCAGTTCTCTTTGATAACCTAGAGTTTAAAGAAAACAAGAAAATAAACTGTCTAAATCTACAGAAATAAATTCATAGATTATCCAATGGTTTGAAGTTATAAATGTCTGGACATAAACCTTACTATATAATCGTTAAGTAACTCACAGTATTATTAAGCTACTTTTTCTCTGATGCATAAATGAGTCAGAGTGTCACAACAATTCCATCAAAACCTTACAATGATATCAGCCATATAAAAGTCTCTCACCACTCTCCATGTAACTGATTGCCTTATCTCTGAGGTCACCAGTCAGCTGGTTGACAGATTTCAAGTAGTCAGTGACGTAAACATCTGGGGCAAGTCCAATCATGGTCTGCTCTCCACATCCAGTGGGCATCACAATGAGTTGATCTAAGCCAGCAATGGTGGGTCCCATTAAGTCACCTAAAGAATTGACAAGACAAGGACATAAACAGATGTTTTAATTTGATTAGGATTGGGACATCACGCCTCCTATACATTTCTTATTGGGACATCACGCCTCCTATACATTTCTTATTTAACAGATAATATCTGAGGTAAAAATAAAATAATTTCAATGTCATTTTGTCTTTAAGTAATTCTCTACATTATGAAAAATAGTGAAGTACATTACATTAAAAATGAAATCTTCTGATACGCTTTTACTTGAAATATAGCCAAAAGGAGTTTTTATTAATAATTTAAGTTAATGTTCTCTTTAGATTAAGTATGATTTCTTATATAAGGGCCAGGAAACAGAGATGTCTGATGGCCTAACTTACCAACAGCAGAAATTCTGGCCAGTTCTGAGCCCTTGACAGTGTTGGCAGGCAAAGTAAGATCGACAGTCTTGGTAAAAGCTGTTTTGCCTTCTGTTAGGTCAATGAGCACTGGGATGTTGTACACCTTAGGCACACCTTCAGCCTGTTAGGGAGAAAATATTACTGTGATAGTGGGAGACATTTTCTCTAGAATTTTAATTTATAAAATAATTAATTGGCCAAACAAACAATAAGTTACAAATGTGCTAGATGTGTATACTAAGACTTATGTTTAATTGAATCCTAGGTGTAGAAAAGAGATTAATGTAAATAAAAAGTTACACCAGCAAGTGCAAGACACAATTATCGACTGAGAATGAATTAAATGATCAAAGTCCATTCACCTCAACCAAAAGTTGTCGTCTGACAGCATCAGCAGCTTTGGTGGACTGGGCCTTGACCTCAACATCAATTTTACCAAGGTCAGCTGGGACAATTGGGAAATAAACAGACTTGGCTTCCCCAGCCTTGACCTGAATTTAACAAAAATTCAGTTATTGTCATGATTGAAAACGACCAATATCTTAAATCTATGTATGTGCTATGACAGTTTGGTGACTGCATTGGTCCTTGTTAGGTCAATCTTGTCTGAGAGGTGTATCCACCATTGGGACAAGGGATAAGTTACTCCCCCATTAATGAAAGCAACAAGCTTAAAACTATGGAAAAAAGTTTGCAGCTGTCAATTAAGTGCATGTGACAGTGAGAATAAGAATAAAATATTGACAGCAATCTCAAATCAATGGACTGAAAAACACCACAGATTCTCAAATGATAAACAGACACGTCTACAATAGTTGCAGCTTAAAATAAATGTGATGTCTATGGGAAGTAACTGATAAATAAATATTGAATTAAATATATTAAAGTTATTTTTCTTTTAAATAATGGTTGTAGAAAAATTCCATTATTCTAATGGCAATCTACATCAGTCTTTATTCTCAATGGCTCAAAGAAGGGAGTTCTATCTAGATTTGGGTCTTGGCCCAAGAAATAAAACAAACACTTCATAATCTCAATGGTCACAAAGGTCTTACAGAGGGGAGGGAAAAGAGAATGGAATCCTCCAGGTAAAATCTTACACGATCAAAATGGGATCCAGTGGGACTATTATAGATGCCCAGAATAAAACAAGAGTGGGATTCAAACAGAGAATGGGTACAAAAATAATGTGTGACACTGGTTACATTCACATATAGATCTATGTATATAAAATAAATTTAGCTTAATTAGAGTTAAAGGATGTTATAAGCAATTATGGAATGTTCAAGACAAAAGTCTGTTGCAAGTCTGTGCAACAAAGTCACATAAGTAAATTATAAACCTGAAATACGAATTCTCAATGCCAAAATCCCTTTACAAAAAAATCATAATATCCAAATATTTCTGAACCCCCCCCCCCCCCCCCCCCCACTTTCCATCTATCTTTTAGTATTGGGACCTGATTCACACTTAGATTGATCTATTTGAATATAAAAAATGTATTTAATTTTTTTAAAATGTCCAACTTTTGGTAATTACCAGGACATCCTGGACGTTATCAATCTGCTTGAGTTCTTGGGCACCATTGGCATCAACAAAGATGTTAAAGAAACTGTCAGATTTGGCCAGGGTGACCCGGACCTAGAGAAGACAATGTGGAAGTCATTGATGACATAACAAATTATAATGAATCTGATTCAAAATATATACTATACAATTACTATATCACTGTGTCACTTATTTATCAATTAAGCAGCTTGAATTATCTATGATACATGTTATACACATGTCAATTTCAATTAACTTTAAAAACCTAAAATAAAATCACATTAAAAGGAGTTGTTTATCCCTTTGAAATTTCAAAACATGACAGAGCCATCTTAGACTAAGTGCAGACTTACTTGCATATCGTCTGTCATATAGTTGAAAACAATAGCCTGGAGGGCAAGCTGCTCACCACGGGTCACAGAATAGGGCAGGTTCAGACTAACAAAGAAGGGGCGGAACACTCTCAGCTGTAGTGATAATAGATTTGGATCAATTAGAAAAAAATGTAAAGAAGATTTAGATCAATTAGAAAACAATTTAAACCAGTTTATGGGAATTTTAAAGTTTAACTCACAACTGATAACAAATAATGTAGCTGATATTCCAGAAAAATATAGACCGCGCTTGGGAAAAATCAGGATACGAAAGTCCTTGTTTAACTTTAAATTTATGACATGAAACGGACAAGACACAGGAAGTACGCACGTGAGCTTGGTTGGGTGAAACTCCAAGTCCAGAATCAGAGTTTATAGCGAATGCACTGGCAACCCACGATGTGATGGTGTCTGGTACAGTGGCAGTGATGGAGGCAGACCCATTAGCACTGTTATTGGATTTTTGTAGAGGGTTAGTTTAAACAACAGTAAACAAGACATAGACTAAGTTGATCAATCAGAATCTCAGTAAAGACTAATCATACATTTAAATTAAGGACATATAATTGCAGACTTTCATTTACAACATAAACTTGATTTTAAATTCAATGTTATTAAATATTTTATACTGTAAACAAACGATTTCAACCAATTTTCTAAAATAATATATTTTAATAAGGTAACTGATGGTGTATTAATAGAATATTATTTCATGCAAAGAGAAGTAACAAGTAGCAGAGCGAAGCATTTATATAAAACATTGTCACTTATACCGATACATTAAAAATTATACAAAATTACAAAGAACTCAATTGTTTCTTTTTCACACACATATTTTCTCATAGGTTAATAGCTTGTAATTTTTACAGAAATAACGTGAATCACGAATAATATTCTTTAATATTTCAAATAGAATTTAAAAAGAATTCAAAATATTAATATCTAACATTTTTTTAGAGACATATTATTGTTATTAACTTTTTAGCTTTTTGCTTCAATAGACTTTCTTTAAACATTAAACTATACATATTTAGTCCATTAAAATAGATTTTTAAGCATTCTCCTGACATTTTGATTCAAGTCCTCTAATTGCAATCTAAAGAAAAAAAAGCAGTGGGAAGTAAGCAAAGCAAACTAAGCAGAAAAAGGGCATGCAGATAAAGGTTTGCTATATAAAGAATGGGTGAGTGAAGAGAAAATTTTACATCTTTACAAAACCTACATGGGTTAAAATTTAACACGCTGGCCATGGCTTAAATTTTTAAACATTATTTAGTGTCTAATCGTTACGACTTTTCACGGTGAACTGATGTTTCTATCTCACGTACTGCCCCTCTCTCAGATTTAATAAAAGTGGAGTCTCCAAGAGTTTTACTATGACATTCTAAATGTTACAAGTCTCCAAGAGTTTTACTATGACATTCCAAATGTTACAAGTCTCCAAGAGTTTTACTTTGACATTCTAAATGTTACAATTCATCCTATAATCAAGTTCCATTGTCAGCCGTTCAGCTTTGCTATTAACTCAACACAGACAGTATCAAGATACA
Organism: Radix auricularia; assembly: GCA_002072015.1. Lineage (NCBI taxonomy): Eukaryota > Metazoa > Mollusca > Gastropoda > Lymnaeidae > Radix > Radix auricularia. Next base: position 358,866 of record MUZC01004584.1, on the reverse strand, counting down.
AGCCAAGAGACATTACACATCAACATGGGCACTTTCATTAGTTTCCAATTATGATTTTAAAAAAACTTTAAGAATGTAGCATTTCGTGAACTCCCCCCCCCCCCCCCCCAAATCCCTTCAAACTATTTTTTTTTCTTTTGCAATCGTCTAAATCGTGATTGTCAAAATTTGCTCCGGTCGTTAAAAATGACATTTTCTGTCAAAAGCAACATAAACACTTATGGTCAAATCAAAAGAAAATAAATCTACCACCTGATGCCATTTCAAAATATACACTATTATACACGTTTTAAATACGCTGAATAATGACATTATAAAGTGAAAGTGATACACCAAATGATGCCCCAGAGATTACATCAAAGAAACGTGCGTGCATAAAGTTGTTAGAGAAGAAAAAGAAAGTAAAACATCCCGTGAACAACACACACTCTGTGAATGATCCATATTCATACAGATTTAAAATACCCAGAAGACAAAATTAAATATTTTAATAATTATAATTAAAAAAAGAAGACCAGAGCACACTTCAAAACGTTTTAAAAAAATTTCAGAAAGGGTATTAGTCTACATCTATTACTTGTTATAATTTTGTTGTTAATTTTTAGAACGATATGTTTTTTGTTCTTTTTTTCAAAACCATAAATTGTATAAAATATTTTCTCTTACAATTTGAAAAAAGAATTGTTTTGGCGCGTTTAAATATGCAATATCTGAGTAAAAGACAATGAGATTCCATTGATGTCGGTAGTTAGTTCAAATAAAACAGAATCAGCAGCTCAGGATGGCTATGACAACAAATTAATTAAAAAGTTGGATGAAAAGGCGATTATATCAGCAAGTCTTATAGAGGAAATTATTACACCTATACAGACTATGTACTTTGAGTCACACAACTTATTACACTGCAGATAAAAAAACCAACCAAACTTTATTTGGCATGGACCATAGCGGGAGGAATAAAGGAACATTTATGTATACCCAACAGCGACATCGCTCCACAGCCATGTTTCAACGAAATTAGACCGAACTTTTGTGGGCTCTTGGAGGCTCTCTGTTCCTGTCGTTGTCATCTGTGGTGGCTTTACCCCCTCAAACATGCCACCAGGACCACCGCCTCCACCAGCCATTGCCATCATGGGGTAGAAAACTAGGAAATACCCATTTAAAACATTCTGTCAGTGCCGATAGAACATATTCAATGTATTTTTTAATAAAAGGAGGATGTTGTAAACATTTTAAACCAATAAAACTCAGTTGGTCACTACTGAAGATGCTCCAAGTTTTAACGAAACAATCCTGCTATGAAGCACTTTGAATTTATTTTCAATTTTAATCGTATGAAGTTTGGAGAATATTAAAAAAAAATATTTGGCGCACTAAATTCCTAAAAAGAAAAGTGATTTTGAGAGCTTTGAATTACATCCACAACGTTCCAAAACAAACTTGTCAGAAAGTGAATGTAAACCAAGAGAAGGAATAAGCAAATAAAGAAATAAGCTGCTCAAGATAAAGGTGATTGCAGTTTCCACTGTACCCGACTGTGGCAGTGTTCCACAACCAGGTCTCGACAAAATTGGACCGAACTCTGGCGGGCTCTTGCAGGCCGGATGTCGTCTGCTGTTGACCGAGGGAATCCAAGAGGTTAGCGTCCACACCTCCCATACCACCACCAGCGCCGGCCATCATCAGATAAATGGCTGGCAAGTGGTTCAAAGCAATTCTTAACAGATGGCGGGACTTTGTTTAAAAACTTGAACATGTTTGAAATCAGCTCCAAATAAAAAAAAAAAATTAAAAAAACGATACGAAAATTAGATGTTTACTCTGGGCAGTTCAGTGATTTAAAAAAACTGAAAAAGAAGCAATTTCCAAGTAATTTGAGACCGAGCTGAGACAGTTGTTGAGACATTTGTTGTTTTGGATGTTTACAGACCAGTCGTAATGGCATTGTGACATTAGCCTTGGTAAATATGGCTCGAAGCGATGATACTAAATTTATTTTAGTATTCATTGAAACTTTGTATGCATATATATATATTTAAAGCCACAAGAAGGAATGAAAATAATAATTAATAAACTAGCAGACTATCTGGTGGTCGTTCAAATAGTCTTGTTGGTTAGCAAAAAGGTTAAGATATTAGTAGCACATTAATTATTACAAGGTATTATATTGTTAGTTGGATTGAATAGAAAATTATCAAATCTATTAATAGAGGCATGTGAACGGGAAGTAGAGAAAACAAAAAAGAACAAATTGTACACTTTTTAAAACTTCCAGACAAGAGTGCCATAAGGTTTGATTTAATGTCGAATAAAATTCTGCAAATTCCAACAAGGAATGTGTGAGTTCATCGCAAAGGGCTACAATATACATTATACACACAAGGGTGAAGAAAGGGAACAACCAAAAGAAGCCAAGAACGAAATAGGCGGCTATGAAAGATCAGCATGAACGAAGTTTTACCCAATAGAGATCGAATTCCATAGCCAAGTTTCGACAAAATCGCTTCGAACCCTCGCCGGCTCTTTTAGTGTATTAGCCTGACCTTCTTGGATTAAGTTACTACCGGTATGAACGCCTCCAGCGACACCTGCAACCATCTCAAACATGGCGTCCCAAACTGGAGAAAACAAAACCAGTTAGTGTATTTCAGGGGGGGGGGGGTCTAAAGTCCGACCCGCGCTTCTATTTTAACTGTCCCACGGCCAAAATTTATTTTTTAAAAATGATTTTTGTTCAAACAATATATATATAAAGAAGAGTTGAAATTTTGTCCTGTTATGTGTATAACGAAGATGGAAAAAATCGATGACTTTTATTGTTGACCAATTACTTGAGCTTTAGAGTCTTTCATACCTAACAAGGGGAACATAATTATTTGCTTCAGTTTGCAGTTTGTTCCACCGTCAATACCATTAAATTAACATGGACAAAAATCTGTAATCATCACTATCCATCTATTTACCACATTATAAAATCCAGAAATTCTATAAAAACTTGGGAGCTCTACAAATATGCATAGAACACTGATTCAGTTAAAAAAAAAGAGTTAATAAAGATAAATTAAAAAAAATATTAACATGCATCGTCTCTATCTTTTAATCAGACTTAGTATTTAAAAAAAGATGAAGATTTAACAACTGATGCATGCTTAAACATAATCGTAAATAAATTTAAATAAGATACTAAGAATTTAATCACCAACATCTTATTTTAACATCACATTATCGTATAAACTCGTTCTATAGCCCGTTCGTTCATAAGCTGACCCCCCCCCCCCCTTTTCTTTTGGAAGAAAATAGAATAAAAAGTGTGTAGCCCCCTCGTAAGCCGACCCCAGAAAATAATATAGTCATTATTATTTTTCCATACAAATTATTTTCTGCCCTTTCATAAAGAAAAAAAAGCTTTTAAATACTGAACAATGCATGGAAACCTCTCTTACCGAGCATAATTCGTTCTAGAATCTTACTTGTTAAGCGAAACACTTGTGAAATAAAACACCTTTTCCCATATAAATCAAATAAATCATTGTAAAATTCATTAATGTGCTCCATGCTGAAAAAATCTTTATTTTTTCCCCTTCAAAATTTGTTATTGGCATTTATTCAAAATAAATTACTTATGAACTTTTAAGGATTGTAACAACTTGGAATACAATTTAGATTTTACAAAATAAGTTTCCCATTCTCACAAATAATGTTTTCGTTAATAGCGTCGCCTTGTTATTGCCTCTCGTTTATCCATGTTAGAAGCAACCTCTCAACATTTAGAACAGTGCTTCTCAAACTTTGTAGTCTGTCAGACCGGCAGGATTTTATCCATTGCTTCAGGGACCGGTGCAATATATTCCCTGTTCTGGGGGATTAAAAATAGAATTTTGTGGTCTTTTTGATAACTTCTGCGGACCGGCGGTAGATGGCCCACGGACCGGTGCCAAACCGCGGACCACCACTTTGACAGGCACTGATCTAGAATACGTAACAGTTTCGTAGACATTCTTGAGACTCCATTTGAAACATCCATCTCCTTAATTATGTTTTTGTTCTTGAGAATAATGCAGATTTTTTTATGTTGACCGAAAGTATGTTTGCGGTTGTCAGCCGCTCACACCTTGTTCTCGCTGTTTAAGACTTTTACGTTTTATTTCAACAGTTATTTTTCTCTCTCTTGGTTATCTTCTTGTAATTTTTTCTTCGAAGACATTTTAGCACAGGTTATTCCACCTTGCACATACAAAAAATACGCATACTGTCTGAATTTAAAAAATTAAAAAAAAACAACAAAAAAACAAAAACAACAACAACGGAAGATCACACATGAAAACAATACACTAATAGACCGACTGGTAAACACATACACATTTGCGTGGAAGTCCCAGCACACAAATGCATGTCGGGAAGATGGGACTTCCCCTTTCTGCGTGGCTCATTAAGTGAAATGTCGCTCGTTATGAGAGGTGCTCGTAATGAGAAGTTCCACTGTACTTCATAAGATGATTTTTTTGGGCAAGAATCAAAGAGGCAACACAAAAGCCATACAAGCCAAAGGTAGCTTTAGTTATAATTAGCATTTTATAAAGAAATAAGAAACAGGAGACCCCTCAAAAGTGTAGGAAAATCAGATAGAAAAGTCAATAGTTTTTCATATCAAATCCGTTAAAAAGTACAGGATATTTGTTGATAATTGTAAATTAATGTCATATGTTGTAATATGTTTTCGTGAGCTCCCTACCCTACAGTGACATCATTCCAGAGCCAAGTCTCAACAAAGTTGGACCGAACTCTTGCTGGCTCTTGAAGTGTGTCCTTCGTTAACGTGGTTTGCGCGTTCTCTGCGAACTGTAAGTTGCCTGCATTGGGAAGTCCTCCCATGGCAGCAGAGAGAAAGTAGATGGGATGGCCTGACACGTGACACAGCGATGAGGAAACAAACGGAAAACCAAGATGAATAAAACAACACTTGGCCACAGAGACAATTAGATTCTGAGCATGGTTTATGAGACGGCCTAACTTATGTAGGTTCTGTGTGTGGTTTATGAGACGGCCTAACTTATGTAGGTTCTGTGTGTGGTTTATGAGACGGCCTAACTTATGTAGGTTTTGTGTGTGGTTTATGAGACGGCCTAACTTATGTAGGTTCTGAGCCTGGTTTATGAGACGGCCTAACTTATGTAGGTTCTGAGCCTGGTTTATGAGACGGCCTAACTTATGTAGGCTCTGTGTATGGTTTATGAGACGGCCTAATAGTAGGTTCTGATAGTCAAGGTTAGCTGTAGTGAGAAAATAGTTCACGAGTTGCATTTCGTTACACGTTGTGTTTATAAAATAAAAACCACGGAACTTTGTGTTTTAAAAAACTCGTTAAAAGTAGATAGGCTGTTATTTTTTTTACAAAACATCATGAAACACAACATGCGCTGTGAATAGGAATGTCAAAATTTTTGAAAAAAGCTGCCCGGGGACCCATCTAAATTTTGAACAGGTACCCAGGTTATCCTTTCGAAACGGTGACCCGTCAAAAAAGGTCAGGTCAAATCGGCCCTGGTCAAAAAGACCCCGTTCAAAACGGCATATGTCAAAACGGCCCCAGAAAAATACGCCCTGGTCAAAATGGCCACGGTCAAAGCGACCTCAGACCTGTTGCTAACTTTTTTCACCTTTTAATTTTAAGAAAGTGCTTAATATGTACAATTATTTATTGTGATGTTATTATATTATTTCTTCTCAACAAACAATTGTGACTTGCTACCATATAGCGTAACTTTTATCAATTCTTTCTTGTGATATTTTTATTATTGTTTCTTTTGATCTAAAACTTACACTAAATCGATGAGTAAAAATACTATTATAATAATTGAATTGAATTTTATATTAATTTTAACATCAATTTGTCTAGGGCCGATATGTCTGGGGCCGTTTTTATAGGGGCCGATTTGACCGGGGCCGTTTTTGACAGGGGCCTTTTTGTCGGAGTGTTTTGTTCCGGGCTGTTTTTTCGCTTAACCGTTGGAAATGCTTCAAAACTTTCACCGTTATGCCTGCTATTAGCCTTATAATTCTTTGTTTATTATGGAAAAACAAAGTTAGATGTAATGAATCAGCGATGTAAAAATGATGACATTGACATACTACTCCAGTACAGTGGTGTAAAAACAATGAGCAGAGGGTTGTGATTTTTATGGGGGGGGGGGGGGGGGGGGGGACTAAACAAGGTCTTATAAAGATAAAGGGCGGTAATCCTATGTCAAAATGGCGGGTTATTTCTAGTTCATAGCTGACAACTGTTAAAATTAACCAAACTTTCCGGGACTTTCCCCTACTTTTTGGACCCATCCCCCAGCATTTATTTTGTTATTATAGTGAAAATCATTCAACATTTTAATTTTAGAACCCCCCCCCCCCACCAAGATTATAGCCATTTTAAAAAAAGTGTGGTGGGAATAGGAGTGGAGATATGTGTGAGGGGGGACGGGGTAGGTAAAAACATTGGCTCTTCTCAATCAGTACCTAAGATGTGTGGCGTATTTCAAGGTCAATATCATTTCTAGCCCTTTCTGGTTATAGGAGTTGTGTTCTATTTTCCTTACTTGAAAAATTCGAAGCGCCAAAACCTTTTTATTTTAAATGATTTTTGTTTTATGTTTAAAAAAATCATATCAAAATATATAGCAATTAGTAGGGTCCGCGGTTCAAACACCTTTTGTATAACACAGCATAAAAATTTCACGAGTACCCGGGCACAATTTTACTAACCGGGCAATTAATGGCTCGACGTCCCAGGTACCCGTTGACAGGCTTAGCTGTGAACGATGCACCATTATCCAGTTACCATTACCATTATAGAAACAGCTATTTCGGCCCTTCAATGATCAAATAGGATTTTTTAAAAAATTGTCCTAAAAAGTGTTAGCAAAGTGTCATCGAACCAGTGAGTCTACATTTTCCAGTGCCCGTTATCTTCGAGTTAACTCAGTGCTTCTCAAAGTGGTGATGAGCGGACGAGTGACATACAGTGGGCTTTAGTTCACCTGTCACCAAACTTTTAAAAAGAAGGTTGTGAAAACAATTAGAAAGTGTGGATAAATTCTTCATGGTTTCTCCAGCACACACACAAAATATGAGAAGCACTGGGTTAGCCAGCACACACGGGGATAGGGTTAACACGGAGGACTGCAACCAGATGAAATTTAAACTGAAAGCTCATGCACATCAACCACAACAGACCCTATGCTGGACGTCTCCCACAGCCAAGACTCAATAAAGTTGGACCGTGTCCTGGTCGGTTCTTGTAACGGTTCAGTTTTGCTGTTGTCGGTGGTCATAGGTGGGCTGGTGGCGGCAGGTACCAGCAGGTTGGCAATGTTTAGTCCCACGTCGAGAAAACATCTTTTGTTCCAGGGACCCAGGCCTCGGCCACAATGAAATGGACTCCAGGTTGGGAGAAATATAGGAACTAAAGAAACTGGCGATGAGAGGAATTGAAATAAACGCTTCAAAGATGGAAAACTATTGATATTTCTCGTGGCTGCGGAGCTCTTCAACCATATAAGAAAGTGCACATTTTGCAATGTAGTGTGCCGAAAGATAGCACTAAATTTTGAAGGACTGTTTTTCACATGTCGGTGAGTTGTGTAGTGGAACATCTCAAGCGGTTTGAAGAAGAGATACCAAAAAAAGTAATAGTTAAGATAATATTTAGACAAAAACGAATGCTTATCCTTCTTAATAAAACCCATTTGTTTTTTAACGCTTAATACAACTTAAATATTTAAAAGTCTAATTTACAACAAAAAAATATTTAAAAATCATTGAGGCCAGGTTACAAACGAAAAAATTGTCAAGAGTATTTTTGAGCAGCTTTCGATAAAAATCATATGCAACATTAAGTATGAGATTCTTACCTAGATGTGCATTCCTATAACACATAACCTTTAAGTCCTATGGCCTTAGAATATCAACCGTGACAATTTCTGGGTCCGGTAATTTTAAATTATTTGGGGCGGGGAAGGTTGGATGGCTGTTGAGACTCTTGATGAACAAGACGTCATCGTTAGAGATTTTAAATGTTGGGAAATGAAAACACTCAAATTGATATTACTTTCTAAACTTAATTGAGGATCATCTGAGTGTTTAACATTTTAAAAACTTAAATTGTCGTTTTTTCCTACTGCGTGTGGTCATTTCTTATACGACGGTGAAACATATTTTAATGGGGCAAAAAGAATCACAGAAAAGCCAACAGTTTGTGAGCCATTATCAAAAGGCCCTGCAACGCATGAGTTTCAGCTATTCACACAAAACTATTTAAACATCTACCACAACAGACCCTATGCTGGACGTCTCCCACAGCCAAGATTCAATAAAGTTGGACCGTGTCCTGGTCGGTTCTTGTAACGGTTCAGTTTTGCTGTTGTCGGTGGTCAGGGGCGGGCTGGTGGCGGCAGGTACTAGCAGGTTAGCTGATATTCCAGCAAGGTTATAGTACACGGTGTCGGCAAAGCATCGTTTGCTCCAGGGACCCAGTCCTCGGCCACAGTGAAGAGGACTCCAAATAATTGGCTCAAAGATTGGAACTTTAGAAAGTTGCGAAATTTTAACTCAACCTATCAGCGGACGTTCGCACCGTTTAAACTGATTGTATTATTTAGTAAACATTTCATTTGAGAAAAAGTATAAATAAAAAATGAATAAATAAAACTTAAACAAGAGCGGTAGTTCCATTAAATATATTCTTTGTGCTAATGTCATATTATCTATATTTTTAAAGCTACATTGTACTATCCCATTTAATGATAGAATCAATATAATGAGAACAGTGCACTCTGTCACACTTCAAGGCGGGTTTTCTAAACGTCTTTGCGGGCCACAAAAATCTCACTAACTTAATGCTGGACGTCTCTATACAGATGACGCGGAAATTGATTTGCTCAAGTAATTACCGGAACTAAGTAATGTCATGGATGTCTCTAGGCTTCAAAATCACATAATTAGATACGTTACTATGGGATCTGGGCAGGTTGGGGGCAGAGGTGAATAATATTGGCACCTTTAAAAAAAAAAGATATGCGGAAATTATGTGTGTGATCATCTCCTAATCTTTGAAGCTATGGCCCACCGGCTCACCAACTCTCAACAGCTGTATAGAATCTCAATTACACTTAACAGTCGAGGCAGGGACCAAGAGAAATAACAGTATATAGGGCCTAACCACAAAAAACACTGGATGAGGGACCCTAAAAACACCAAACACTGGATGAGGGACCCTAAAAACACCAAACACTGGATGAGGAAGCCTTTACACATAAAAAGGACGACGGACCCAAACGCACTAAACTGTGGAGGAAGGGAGCTAAACACACGGGTTCAAGTAATAATGCGCTACAAATAAGGACAGTTGCTAGCAACACTACAGACCATTTGAAGGTAACATCGGTGCCTGTCCACTTCAAGCACACAGGAAATAAAAAACTTCAGCCAAAAGTAAAAAACCACTACGAGCATTGTCTCTACCATCAATAAAATGCCTCTAAAAATGTAACGAAAGTTTTTATATTTGATTAAGCGCAAACAGTCATTGAAACAAATGAGGGAGCAAAGACTGAGATTTTGCATTGAAGATGTTTGGAAACTTTGGTTTTAAAATTTATAAAATATTGAACAGGAAAAAAAATTGAGATCTTGAACACGATTTTGTATTTCTATAATTCATTTAAATATATCGTGTTGGCATTTTTGTATTTTTCTATTAACAAAAAATCGTGATCCAGATTGTAAAGTGGGGTGATTCTATTAAAAATGATTGCAATGCGTTCAAGCCGTGTGAAAGCAACACTGGAACAGGATATCTTCATGTTTGAAATTAGAAAAACCGGGGTCATTTATAAGGACCAAAACCTGATTTATTGGGAATTCTCACCCTCCCACACCTTAAAAAGAAAAGATAAAGCAAACTATATAGCATAATAGATAGATGTTTGTAAAGCAGCACATCCCAGAACCACGTAGAGTATAAAGCAAGACATAAACAAATAAAAGAAATAGGTGCTTTCACCATTCCCATGACAGGGGCAATTTTAATCCAGATAGCCAAGCGCTTCTCAAAATGGAGCTCATTATACTGTAAGCGAGAATTCAGCGGTTCACATTAGAAGAAAAGAGAAGAGAATGTGTGTAAAATAACAATTACGTTTACTGTTTAATATGACAAACACAGGGTTTGGAAAACAAAGGTTAATCCTACACAAATTAACACAGATAAACATGCATGGAGAGAAGATTATTTCGTCAACATGAAACTATAACATCAACCACAACAGACCCTATGCTGGACGTCTCCCACAGCCACGACTCAATAAAGTTGGACCGTGTCCTGGTCGGTTCTTGTAACGGTTCAGTTTTGCTGTTGTCGTTGGTCATAGGTGGGCTCGTGGCGGCAGGTACAAACAGGTTGGCTGATAATCCATCGAGATCTAATCCCAGGGCTGCTATACACCTTTTGCTCCGCGGACCAAGTGCACGACCACAGCCACCCCATTGCGGGAAAAATAGTTCAGGCTCTACAGAGGAATTCGTGTGATCAAATGATACAAAAGTCAGGATAAAAACCAGAAACGTTTTACACCAGCCCGTCCCATCATATAGATGTTAAATCTCAACACTGTTTTCAAGAACTCGTTTGAATGTATTAAAATAAACAGTAATAATTATTACTTTTTTTGGTAAATGTGGCGGGATAGCACAGCGATTACAAACATAACAAAGACAATCATAATGTTCAATGTTTGGCTCTTGATAAAAAATGTTTATTATTATGTTGAGTGCGGCGGATATCTCTAAATATATACTAAGAATCTATACTGAGACTTAAATCACACGATGAAGGTAAATATGCTAAAATCACATGTCACATAGGATGGTCGCATACTGTGTCATATAGGATGGTCGCATACTGTGTCACGTGTTATATAGGATGATCGCATACTGAGTCACATGTCATATAGGATGGTCGCATACTGTGTCATATAGGATGGTCGCATACTGTGTCACATGTCAAATAGGATGGTCGCATACTGTGTCACATGTCATATAGGATGGTCGCATACTGTGTCACATGTCATATAGGATGGTCACATACTGTGTCACATGTCATATAGGATGGTCGCATACTGTGTCACATGTCATATAGGATGGTCGCATACTGTGTCACGTGTCATATAGGATGGTCGCATACTGTGTCACATGTCATATAGGATGGTCGCATACTGTGTCATATAGGATGGTCGCATACTGTGTCACATGTCGTATAGGATGGTCGCATACTATCAGTTTAAAAACTGTACCAGAGAAACCGTCGAAGCCAATGTTAACCGATTCATAGCCTGAGACGAACTTGCAGCCCAGGTTTTGAAAATCAGAACTTTTAAATCTTTGCCATTAGAAGCCTGAAGTCAGTGGAGATGTTTAAAGAGACATTATTCTGAACTTTCTTCTTCAATCTAACGAACAACTTGGAAATTGAATTTTCATACTAAAAACACGACAAAAACAGAGAGAAAACCAATAAGCACGCTTTCCCTTCACACATAGATTAAAAAAACACGTAGATTATGTAATTGTTACAGAACTAAAGCAATAGTAATATTCAAGGCAAATTTCTTAAGGCTATTTTATAAACTCTTATAAACACGTCTTTTCTATGTTTTCAGTAAGAGTCCATTACACCATTGCAACACCAAGTTAGATAAAAACAAACCTGGCATTTCTTCTTAGTCAAAGTAAACAACCAACTTTCAGACAATAAATGGAAGAATCCATCAGATTGAAAAGAAAAATAGTTTAGTTAATGGAGAGGAAGGTAGGATTAAGCCTTAAGAAAAATAAACAAAACCATCATTAAATTCATTCATTGTCTACCCTGTCTTGCTCGAAATCCAAAGCCATGTTTCCTCAAAATTAATTCTTGTTCTCGTGGGATTGACCCCAGAGTCTCGCCAACCAGCGACTCCATTTCCATCTCAGGTATAAGGAGGCCTTTACATTGCCGCGTGGACATCCCACCAGATGATCTTTTGCAAGGGACTGGGATCTCAACTACAAGAAACATTTTCAAGACGATGAATAATCTTCGATATTTTTTGTCCTTCTGTGCAAGCCACATTATTTTGTATCCATGAAATTCAAATTACGTAAAAAAAAAAAACCCACCCAGTTTACAAATACAAAAACCTTTACGCAAGTATTCTTATGAAAACTAACATGCATCGAAATGAGTAAAGAAAAAAACGTTCATTGAGAGGTTGTTGATTTAAACTTTAAACGAATCACATGGCCATAAAAGTCCACTACAACATCAGGGTCGCACATAAGCCGTAAGGAATAGATATAAAACAAAGAGATAGATATAAGCAGTTGTGACGATTTCAGGAGCGAAACCGGATTTCCACTGGTTTATTGCCAATAGTAGTGAAATGGGGGATATTTATTTAACTATCAGCAAATATTTGACTAGGTCAACGAAAAAATATTTAGATTATATACACTATCGCATAGGAAATAAAGAGAATGGATACAACTTATATTGAAAAAACTTATCATCTCTTAAGCAATACCCAAAAGTTCATGTTTAAATATCACTGACTAATCATTAAATGGAACATGGTATGTTTATCTTTATATTTTGCTTTAAAATATTAAAAAAAACAACAAAACAAAACAACAAATTAGTAAGGTATCAAAGAAGGGACATTACAGAAAAGTGAGCCATCTATCACCAAAACCTTAAAGCTGGTACATGCTGGACTTGTGATTGAAAGAAAGTATGAGATAAAGAGAAAGCTCTATAAAAACCCCATTATGTTAATTGTTTCCAATGTACCCAATATTTGCAGTCCCCCACATCCAAGTCTCGACAAACTTAACCCGAGTCCTGGTCGGCTCTTGTAAAGGGGTTGACGTAGTGACGTCAGTATTGACCGCAACCTGTGGCTGAGCCTCTAGTTGGAAGTTCCCCATGGCCATGGCGCACCGTCGAGACCGCGGGAAAGGAGCGCCCCGTCCACAAAGTGGGAAAAGCGGGCGATCTGAGAGGGATTTTAGTGGGAATTCGTAGGTTGAAAATATGATATTGTGTTTATAAAATTAAAAATATTTCAAGTATCGGTTGCGTAAAGAAGAAAAAATAAGAAGTTAAAAAAATAATTTTCCAAAGAGTTGCTTAAAATGCCATTTATCCATTGCAGAATTAAAAAAAAAAAAAAACATCCACATCTAGAAATGCGCTTGTTTATCCCTAGATAGTTGTAAATATTTACCATACCATATTTTCACCCCAACAAGATAATTATGAGCGACAAGTAAGCTTTTTTTCTGTTTAGAAATGATTTGTTTTAAGGCTGGGAAGTAATAAGATTTTTAAAAGATAAGTTAAAAGAAATTTTAAGTTTTTAAATATATTTTTTAAATCTTCCCCTCTGAAGTAAAGCGACTTTAAAAAAACTCGACAAAGATTATCTTGCTTTAGAATTCTACCATAATAAATGTACTCAGGTGTCCCTGAGTAATAAAAAAAACCAACTAAATAATTATATTTGGTAATAAGTTTTTGGTAGAAAAGTAACGTCATTTTGTGGGAAAAAAAATGGAAATCAATACGTGATCTATTTGAAAAACGATTTTAGAACATAAAGATTTCCGAGTTGATCACAAACACCATGTGATGAGATATAAGAAAACAAAAGTAACATTGAAATACATTAACAAAATGGCAAATAGAAGCCTCATAGAAATGATGACAAAAATAAAAACCTCGTCACTCGTCGTCAAAAAAACTTAGACACCTTCTTCAATGTGACATCACAACCCCTCCCCCTCCATAAATGCCGAATTTTCTATTTGAAAATGAGCATATTTCCAATCAATTTTTTGTCACTTAAATATGTTTTTAGTGTAAGGCTGAACTGTAACACACGTGAAGCCATGTAAAACTTCATTAAATAAAGTGTCGGTTGTCAAATAATTAGTGGAATTTTTATTTAAAGTTGCGTGTTTTGATTTGACTTCAAATATATGACACCTCTCTCCCTCCATGTGTGACGTCATTTATGGACGGCCTCTATAAGGGCGACAAATTAGAGCCCGGCCCAGGCGGCTAAAGCTCTAGCTATGCCACTGACCATAGGTCAGTAAATTTGATACTGGAATTTGTTTCTGATCATACATGGCGATAAGGGAAGAGGCCCACGATAAATGGTTAGTATAACATTGTTAAGTCTTACAATATGAGCTGGACAGATAAATGTTTTTATTACAAATGATCACAAACAGTGTGTTATGACCTTGGAATGTCAAAAAATTTAATAATTTGTCTGACAAAATTAAAATGGGAATTGAATTTTAAACCCTGGTAGGTGTTGCATGTAAACGAAACTATGTCTAAAAATGTTAATACAAGCATAAGTAGTAAATGCTTCAAGCATTTAATCAACAATTCAATAAATTGATATTTCTTTGAACTTTCCCAAAGCCAAGTTAAATATGCTAGCTTCTAGAACAAGTTGAAAAACACGAGAAAACCTTTAAAATGAAAGAGAAGCTGGCTGTATATTATAGAGAACAACAACAAATGATTTATTGCCACGAACTGCCACTTAAATACCCAACAGACAGTGACCACCAAAGAAAAGTCTCTGCGCAGTTAACTCATGTCCTTGGTGGATCCTGTAAGTCATCCCCATTGGTGCTGGGGGTCACGGTGGCAGTCTGTGGAACAGTGGTCATCATAGATGGTCTGGTCAACGTAGATGGTCTTGTCATCATAGATGGCCTGGTCATCATAGATGGTCTGGTCATCATAGATGGTCTGGTCATCATAGATGGTCTGGTCAACTTAGATGGTCTGGTCAACGTAGATGGTCTGGTCAACGTAGATGGCCTGGTCATCATAGATGGTCTGGTCAACGTAGATGGTCTGGTCATCATAGATGGTCTAGTCATCATAGATGGTCTGGTCATCATAGATGGTCTGGTCATCATAGATGGTCTGGTCATCATAGATGGTCTGATCATCATAGATGGTCTGGTCAACATCATGGTTGGAAACCACAACTCTTCACATTTGATGGCAATCAACAGAAATTGTACCGTTTTAAAAAAAATTGAGCAACATAACTATTCACTTGAAATGAAACACAATGAGATAAAAACTGTCACAGTCAACTAAGGGAACACCTATTTCATGGAGTATAAATAATATAATAGTCCAAGTCACTCACTCACTGGATCTGGAACGCTGAGGAGCGATGTACGACAGTCTACAGCAGTTAGTTTAGTTGAAAAATCGTGTGTTGATGAGCGCTGTAAAAATATTTAATATGATGACGTCATTGTTTGGTGTGCATCGGTGCGCAAAATACAACCCATATTATTATTAAATACTTTGCGTACATTTCAGAAAGTTTAATATTTAGTATTTATCAAAAAAGGACAAGTTAGTTGGTCTATTGAAAAAAGGTGGGCGCCGTAGGCGCCCAAAAAAGGGGGGTGCCGCAGGCGCCACGGCGCCCCGGCACAATCTAGTTATAACATAAGCACGCTCGCTACGAAATACGTATTATTTACCCAATGTACCAATGAGAAGTTAAGTGCTTTAAGAATATTAAAAAAAGAGGCAAATTATAGTTCGTTTAATCTAACAGGAACATGTATAAACATTTTCAACGTATTATTTTCACAATAAGCAAAACCATCTCAACATCGATATATAATAGTAGTTAAGGATTCAAAAATAAACTTTTAAGAATACGCACAAAAAATAAATAAACAAAGTAATTATTTAAAAAAAATAACAACTAACAAACGACTTGAACAAAGTTGAAATCATGATTCTCCCTGGTCGTAAGGGGTATACATTCTATTACTAAATGGCATTAAAGAAATCCCCTATATATTGCCAATGACGTGAAAGCAGGAATTGTTAGAAATATATTTAAATTCTTAAACCGAACAAAAACCAAAAACTTCTTTAAAAAACCCAGAAAAGAGCACCTTAGAAGCCGTTTTATGGACAAGTAAAAAGAAATACGAATCATGTTCTGTACCCGATAGATTGTGAGCCCCAGAGGAAAGTCTCAGCAAAATTGACACGTGTTCTAGGTGGTGCCTGTAGGCCATCCTCACCGGTGCCTGGCGCCTGGGTCGTGGTGACCTGAGGCATCATAGTCATCATAGATGGTCTGGTCATCATGACCGTAGTGGGGAACCACATCATCGACGTCGTGAACCACATGGGCGGGAACGTGGTGAGAACTTGAGACCGTGACAAGTTTCGTTAGTGATGTTGCTATTAACAAGTAATAACTCAACCAAATGATACACTAAACCACTGGTCCAAATTTTATGAAACCAAGGTTCACATAAGGTTTTTTAAAATTACATTTTGTAATTTGGGGGGGGGGTGAGTGAGCTCTCTAACCAGCCTAAAAGAACCGGCACACACACATACATTTAATTTATATATCAAACAACATTGTGTGTCAAAGTAACACAAAGATAAGAAAAAGTTATCAATCTCAAAGTTCTTCGCTCTAAGAATCTGATCATATTAATATTGCCTAATATGTAAATGGATAATACATCCGCTAGAACGTCCAGACACGATTGATAATGACTGTTCTACGTCTGAGTGTTGTAAGTTAAAGAGACGATTTTGATTGGATGAGAAGAAACGATATACAAAGTGTTTTAGATCTAACATCCACAGCATCGTCTGAAATAAACAGACGTAGCTTAATTATCCTATATAACAAAAGGCAGTTGTCTGTCCGCTCCTTTATAGCGATTGGTCCCTCAAACTCCTACAGACTCCTACAGCCAATCACTAGCGGAGAAAAATTAAATATCATTTCATATTGAACTAATTTACGCGGATGTTCAAATGAATTTATCAAACATCTTTTATGGTGCACCTTTAACTAACGCTTTATCAAATTTGGACGCAGGATTTGCATTTGCAATAGTGAAAATGTTACAATGATTAAGTTTCTGTTATTTTTATTTTAATGAGCTACATTTAGACAATAAGATTAGATTAAATGAAACACTATTTCGGTTATTATTTTAATATTTAACTTAAAAGCTGATATTTTTAAAGGTAAAAGTTCCCATGATTTAAAAGGGGAAAAAAACCCACTAAATCCAAATGGGGCAAGTTAAAAAGCAGCAGAACAAGCCGAAATGTAGATTCAGACCAGATAACTGAAAGGAACGTCTTCGAAAGCTGATCTAATTATCTACTACCCAACGAGAACAGAGTTCCAGAGCCAAGTCTCCACAAAGTTATCCCTGACACGGGCAGGTTCCTGGAGACTACCAGTGTCCGTTTGTGTGGTCATCATTGGCATGGGCACCCTCAGGACGTCAGCCAACATCATGTCATAGATCACTTGATTAATACAAATGTTGTAAATGTTGATGAATGATTGGAGCCAAGTGGCATCCACGTGTCACGGGCATTTTGTTTTTAGACTAATTTTACTTTTCTAATACCAACTAATCAAATAAAACACAACTCGAGCTTTACCCGAGTTTGTGGGATGAGATCAGATTTTGGGATAACATATTCATTAACTACCCCCCCCCCCCACCAACATTCACACTTTTAACAGGATGAGTTTATACAGTTGAGAGAGTTATTAAAAAAAAGAAATGGAAAATAAATATATTGCCAACATTTTCATTAATGTATGCAAATATTATTTTATTAGGTGGACTGTGAAGTAGGGGGCTAAATAACGATACGTTTTCAGCATTAGAGAGGAACATGTTTGAAGCGCCGCCTGCTATGAATGTCATGCTTTATCTCACTTTATGACACCTGACACTAACCCCTCAATCCTCAGAAAATCATCCTACCCTGTATCCTGTTGCCTTGATAAACTTCTGCCTCCCTAGCTCATTAGCTTTAAAGTTTACGGTTGATATTTATTTGGATTCCACATCGCAGTAAAATTTTTTCTTAAAATAAAGGTTTTGTTGTTTCTTCGCTGCACGCGCAAAGCTTTTTCTTGACATGCTTTATTATTCTTTCAGACTTACTTTAACCCTTTTCAATAACTTCCGTTTAACACAGCAGATGTTTTTCTTCTTCTATTTCTTGGCCTTAATGTATTGGGGGTGTGGGGTGGGAATAGATAAAAGCAATGAAAAAGATCGAGAGAGTCTGAGATAGAGAAAGCAAGTGTAGTGTATGAGAAAGACAGAAGGAGGAGCAGGTAGCGAGAAAGATAGGGGAGGGAGAGAGTGGGAGGGAGAGAGCGAGAGAGAAGTGGAGGGGAACGGAAAAAAATAGAGAGAGAAAGAAAGCAAGACTAACTAGAAGATGTTATTCTATCGCAGGGGGCCGCGGTGGTCGAGTGGCAAGCGCGCTCGATTGTCATTCCGATGGTCATGAGCTCGAATCCATGGGAAGCCTAGGGCGTCCCCGAGTCCCACCCAGCTCCAAATGGGTGAAAAGCGCCGTGGAACCCTTAGCCGTGGGATGCGAACGCTGCACCTCTTGCCAAAAAGCAACTGCTGCCCTGCAGAAGGTCTTGGCTGACCAAAGGCTATGGAAGCAAATCCAGAAAATACAGCAGTGCTGAAGTCGGAGGCCACGGGCCAATTGGCGCAAAACTCGTGGCACGCAAAACTCAATATTCAATATGGAGAACGAAGAAGAAGAAGAAGATTCTATCGCAACTTAATTCCTTTTTATAGTTAAGGGTACAAATATTTAAATTTCTGGCGGGTAAAAAAAAAGACAATGCAATGAACAGAGGCAGCTGGGACAATGCAATGATTTGAAGCATTTGGATAATGCAATTACAAGACTCAAAACAGAACCCCCCCCCCCCAATTAAAGGTTTTGGGTAAATTTTAGCAAAATGTAAGCCATCAATCCTCACTACCCTAGAACTGTGGACGTCCAGAGCCAAGTCTCTACAAAATTACTGCGGACCCTGGAGGGTTCCTGCAATCTTGTCTGAATGCTTTCACTGACGGCAACATTCATTTCTTTAAACACAATTCCACCGAATGCAAAGTCTTCGATGATATCTAAACAATTAATAGCATCTATCAGTTAAAAATGCTATATTAACAAGGTATTCGATGGACTGACAGGACGAAAAAAACAAAATAAATAATAAAAAAAAAAACAACAACAACAAAACAATAAGTCAGGCCAACGTAAACCCAGTTGATGGAAATTTCTGTGGAGTGGTTGGGACAACTCTGTGAGTGGATGGGACCTGTGAGTAGATGGGACCTGTGAGTAGATGGGACCTGTGAGTAGATGGGACCTGTGAGTGGATGGGACCTGTGAGTGTATTGGACAACTCTGTGAGTGGATGGGACCTGTGAGTGGATGGGACAACTCTGTGAGTGGATGGGACAACTCTGTGAGTTTATGGGACAACTCTGTGAGTGGATGGGACAACTCTGTGAGTGGATTGAACAACTCTGTGAGTGGATGGGACAACTCTGTGAGTTTATGGGACAACTCTGTGAGTGGATGGGACAACTCTGTGAGTGGATGGGACCTGTGAGTGGATGGGACCTGTGAGTGGATGGGACCTGTGAGTGGATGGTACCTGTGAGTGGATGGGACAACTCTGTGAGTGGATGGGACAACTCTATGAGTTTATGGGACAACTCTGTGAGTGGATGGGACAACTCTGTGAGTTTATGGGACAACTCTGTGAGTGGATTGAACAACTCTGTGAGTGGATGGGACAACTCTGTGAGTGGATGGGACAACTCTGTGAGTGGATGGGACAACTCTGTGAGTGGATGGGACAACTGTGTGAGTGGATTGAACGACTCTGTGAGTGGATTGAACAACTCTGTGAGTGGCTGGGACAATTCTGTCAGTAAAACGTTTTTTTCGCTACAACTTTTACCGCATAGCTATTGCTGTTTAGATTTTCAGTAGATTTTTCTTGCTAAACTTAAATGGTTCCTAATACTTATTTTATTCCCCTATCAATCTTATTAACACATTTATGAAATAGAGCTTTAAAAATGTTGAAAAAATCGTAAAAACTTGGCACTACATTGAGAAGTCTGCTTGTAAACGTAGAGTTACAATCACAACCATATGTATTTTTTCACATTTAAGCTAATGAGTTAGGGGCGTCTGTGACGTAAGTATTAACGTTGAATCGATGCATGAACACACTGGAGAATACTTGGTTGTTATCCAGAGAAGGAAACCATATATGCCTTGTTGACAAAACTTTATTGTAAAAAAGTGAACTAATATTATTTCAGCCCACCCTCTACCCGAATATGGTAACCAAAATGGGAAAGTCTCAAGGCGTGGGGGGGGGGTCATAAAAGGATAAATAGGTTTACAAAAAGAGATGCGAAAAGAAGCTAAGATCGAGAAGGAACTCCGAAGAAATAACCATTGGAACCCTAGCAAAAGTCACCACCCTGTCATCTTTCATTGGTCAATGGATGCCAGCACAGATGAAAAGCTGACACTCTGGCTTGAAACTTACCCAACGACCAGATGGGACCAGAGAAAAGTCTCAGAGAAAACAGTTCGTGTACGAGTGGGGACCATTAACTGTGCGTTACTGATGCTGTTTTCGGTGTTGGTGCTAGTCACCACGTTAGTTGCAACGAGGCTGGGTTGGTTAATGCCGGTGGCAAGCATGTTGACCATAGGAAGTAAATGCCAGATAGGCCCTGTTGGTGGAGACGTCCAGGCTTAGTATTATAAAAGGCCACGTTCTGTGCACTCATTACACAATTCCCTATTGTTAAAGCCTTACTGATCCATACAATTATGACAAAAAATGAGGAAAAGCTCTGTTGGAAGCTTCATGATCATGTGCTTATTTTAGTCATTTTGTATCACCAACAAACTAAAGAATAATGTAATAGATCAAATCACCCAGACCTTTGTGGAAGCAACACATTTTTTAAAATACAAAAATTATAAACATTTATGTGGGTGAAGTAACTCATAAAACTTGTGACATACGGTTAACATGGGATAACATGGGATAACATGGGATAACATGCGGCTGTTAAATAATAGTCAGAGCCATATGTGACTTCACCATCATGCATAGTTAGTAAAACTACTTTAGTTACATCAATCACATTACCCAGGCTTTTGTGATGTCAGCTATGAGGTGCAATACAATACTAAATGATCATTTATGCTTTCTAGAAGCACAACTAAATCTTTCTCCCAGAATTTAAGAGTGGCTTCCATAGAGCAAATAACATGATTTAGAGTGGGTTGTTTTTAACATGGTGTGGATATGTCAGGGATCGTTTATGTTATTGAAATTGTATAGTTTAGTCATGCTATTACAATTTGCATAAGACCCCTTAACCCTATAATTTGTGTAAAAAAGTTACACAAGCTTATTTAAATATGATTATGACACTACTACTTTAGTAGAAGCCCATTATGTCCTCTAGGACAGCGTTGTACCCAATGATTATCTGGTTCCATAACCAGGCCTCTGGGAAGTTAATCCTAACTCTTGCTGGCTCCAGCAAGGGCTTTGATAGAACATCTCCAGAAGTTCTAAAAGAATTTGCTCCCATTTGAAAATCAACATTTGAGCCACGAGCCATTTCTAAGGCAAACATTGGGCGAGGGAAAAAAGGTCGTCGACCTGAAAGAAAAACATTGGTATGGGGAAACACAAGTTATGTTAAGTGCTACTTTTCACCATCTGAAACCATTAGAACCAACAATGTGACCAGTCAGATAGTCAACATGTTATGTTGATCAGTTACATTGTGTCAATTATTATGTAAGTACATCATAGCAAAACTTTCAGAGAAAGGACAGACAACATAAGACAAATACAGTAAAATTTCTGTTGAAGACTTTTAAAATAATGTTTTCAGGATCGGTCCATCACTTTATCTACACATTCATATCCTTCGGGGAGAAAATGTACTTTAATTATCAAATATTGCCTCTCAAAATTTCTATAGTTAAAACAGTGCACTGTAGAAAGAGAGTTTGTGTAAGATAAAATAATTTCTGTTGATTACTGAATGACTGTGTTTACATTGTCAGCTGGATGCCTTGAGGTGTCAAGAATGTAGACAACACTGTGATGGAGGAAGTAAAAGAGTTAGATGATAGATTTGTACTCACGAATTGGTTCTTGGTAGTGGAAGACTGTGCAATCTGTCAAAGTAACAACTCCAGCATTCTGAAAGATTGGGAAGCAGTTTATAAAACATTTGTCCCAACAATGAAGGCTTGTTGTTTTAGTGTTAACACGTTAATTATTATCTCATTGATATTTCATGTTATTTGTTCAAAAAGATAAAAAGCTGGTTAGGGACACATAAAGGTGAAACTCTAGTATTTGCTTTAAATTCTTTTGTTCCCTTCTGAAAACAATGAAATAAACAACATTAATTTTAAATAGACATTTATAGACCCCATTGTTCAGAGATAGGATTAGCATTTAGATAATTTTGAATGTATAATGTTTTATTCTTTACAAAATCTATTAAAAAAGATTTTAGCAATAAAAATGTAGACCTTTCAGTTTGAACTACGATTGAATTTTTTTCCCTTCAACTTAAGGAATAGTAAGAACAAATTTCATTTTGAATTTGCCACAAACATTAAGCTTTTAATTAGCCATAATGCATTGACAATTGCCGCTTATTATTAAGATGTCAAAATTGAGTTAACCTACCTCAAAAATCTGCTGGGCATCGCTACCACCATAGGAGATGGTGTACGGCCACCATATCATCCTCTTCTTCCTCTTGCACATGGGGCAGTCAAATCCTCCTCTGAAAATACTTGTGGTCTTATCAGCAATGGTGTCATATTCTTTAAGATCAGCATTGACCTGAAGGAAGAAAAAATATCATTTTTAAAGAAAGGATTCCAGTTTTGATCTATTTAAATAGAGTAGTAGTGACATAAGGAAATCTATATAAACTATATTATTGAATGCTGAATTTCATTAAGGAAAGAGTGTTGAACATCAAGTTTATTTTTAGGTGCAACCAAAGTTCATGATCTTTAAAACAGTCCTAAAGCTTCTCAAGTGTGAGGCTTAGTCATCTTCACCTTTGTCTCATGTTTACTTTATGTTTTAGGGTTATCATGTTTACCAGTTTAACAAATAAGTTATTATATTTATTATGTCAGTGGCATTGGTTTTTAATGTTCAAATAGGAGATTAAAAATTAAAAAAAACAAGTTTAACCTAGATTTTTAAAAAACTTTTATCATTCGGATGATGAAAAACCAACACCAACTACCTCTTAAGCCCCTTACAAAATTTTCGTGTACAGGTCAATCATTAGGAGTTATTGTTTTACAAAATTGTAAGCAGTATTGATAAATACTTTTCAATTTATTATATTAATTTCATAGATGTAAAATTAGTAGGTTGTTAACGATTAATTTAAATTTAATGGTTAAATTTTGAAAAATTAACGATTAATTAATAGTTAATTTCGATTACAGCCAAAAATTAAAATTTATCATGTCATAAGTATTAATTATTAAACTTTCTTGTTGAAAATCTAAAAGCACTGGCATGTTTCCTTTATATGTCATATTTTAACCAACTATGCAAAAAGACAAGTGTGTTGACATTTTGTTCATATGATGAGCGGGTCTAATTGACAATATAACCAGCCTAACTGAACAATCATTCACATGGAACTGAGGTAGCAAGTATGCAAAAAACGGTCTTTACCAGGAATGAAATTATTGGATATCGGTTTTCATTAAGTTTGCACCAATGAAGACGGTTAATGGATTCAGGAACTTTCATCTCAATTTTGTAATGCAGTAATTCATCGGAAGATGAATTCTGTCTCTGAGTCAGACTCCATTACTGCCATTACATTAATATGCTTTTCATTTGGTTTGATAATTAGGCAAAGTGCTAACCATGGTAGACAAACTTTATCAACATTTTGAACATTCCCGTCAGTCAACAGTTTAAAACCAAAATGTTTGTGTAATGGTCAGGATTTATCGGCCGCTATTTTTTTTTTTTTTTTTATCTTTTGACTTCCGATAATTTGTAAGTGATGGGTCAATTAATCGATAAAAAATAATTTAATTGTTAACATTTTTTAATGATTAATTGAGAAATTAATCGTTAATCCCACAGCCCTAAAAATTAGGTTTAATTTAATATAATACATTATAATATAAATGCACATAGGGCATCAGAATTTCTTTATAGAGTGAATAATTTTGTATTGTTGGTTATATTTAAAAATTTAAAAGTGGAGCTAACTACAACAAAATGACAACTTACATCATCAGCTGTTACATCATTTCCTGATTTTAACAAAAGAACACTTTGGTCAATAGCCAGAAGGTGAGCAGTAGATTGGGGGTCTGCTTTGACTGTAACAGTAACCTGATTGCCAGGCTCAACATCAACTTTGTCTAAGTCAATGGACACCTGTCAAATAATGACAGAGATAATATGGTAGGATGAACTAAGAGAAATGTGATTTATTTTAAAGGGAAAATGTAAAAATTTCAATCTTTGATAACTATTTTAAATAAACAAATCTCTTACAATTTAGTAAATAATAATTGATTGCAACATTTATAACAGAAAATATTTATTGCAATAAAAATATATTTAAAACAAATTTTATTAAACACATTTAAAGCAATAAAAATAAACAAACACAAATTTGAGAGAGTTACTTATTTCAAATATCTAGGAGCAACTATAAATGAAAACAATGAGATAATTTCGGAGGTGAAAGAAAGGTTAACAGCAGGTAACCACTCCTACTTCAGCTTACAAAAACTTCTAAGAAGCAAAGAAAATAATATACACCACTATTATAAAGCCGGTAGTAACGTATGCTAGTGAGACTTGGACCCTAACCAAAAAGGCAGAGAACCTGCTCAATACTTGGGAGAGGAAAATACTTTGGAAGATATAGCCCTATGATAGAAAATGACATCTGGAGAATTCGCACAAACCAAGAACTATACCATATGTACAAAGAACCACCCATAGTCACATGTATTAAAAAAGTAAGAATACTCTGGGTATGGCATGTTGAAAGGATGCCAGCAAAAATTATTTACAGGCAGAAACCAGGGGGCAGACGACTCACTGGTCGCCCAAGACTGAGGTGGATCGATGATGTGGAAATGGACCTACACCAGCTGGGGGTTCGAGCATGGAGAAAGAAAGCCATCAATCGATCTGAATGGAAAGATGTGGTAGAGCAGCCCAGGGCCCTACATGGGCTGTAGCTGAAAGGATGTGGTAGAGCAGCCCAGGGCCCTACATGGGCTGTAGTGCCACGGATGATGATGAAAACAATAAAAAGTTTATTTGCTAACAAAGTCTACTCTAAACCTTCTAATCATTGGTATGATCCCCCACCAAAAAAAAATCATTTAATCATTTTAAAAATTACATTTTGGTTTAAAAAACAATGTTAGAATTAAATGCTTAAAAATCACTGTTTCACTTTCATTTTTTTTTGGTACAGTTTTTTATATTTGAAATTGACGTAAAAAGTTCTCCCTTGTCACTTCAAACCTTTAATTTTTCAGATTTACTATTTTTTCAAATACTGTAAATGAATTATAAAGTTTATCCATAAAGTGAAAATGATACTGTCACACTCAGTTGTTAGTGTACAGCATTATATATTTTAAAAATTTAATGTCTAATTTTCTCTTATTGGGTCTGATATTATATATAGAGTGATAAAAGTGTGATTTTGACCAAGGGGTGTTATTTCATGTCACAATTCTCTTATAATCATAAAAAAGTTTTCTTAATTTAATTCGAAATAAGGTTTTCTGTTCTCAATTTATGAATAAAGAATCCTACTTTATGGAAATTCATCTATTGCGGTGGAGTCTGGACTTGATTTTTTGAGATAAATGAGCGTAGACTGTATTATGAAATTAAATAATAATTATATTGTGTAGTTCAGTGTATTATATACTTTAAAAAATTTAAGGAAAATGAGCTTTTTGTAATGTTTAATGATTTAGAAATTAAGAAAATGCAAACATTTAATGTCTAAAAAAAGATGAATTACCTTGTTCTTAAACACTCCAGCAATATCAAAGCTGATGCTATCTGTAACAATTTCACCATCTTTTCTGACATAATATACCACAATTCTTGCATTGGGAGCCATGCTGGCATCAGATGGAATTGAGAACTGGTGAATGAGCTCATTGTTGGCATCAATACTTCCTGCCTTAACAATCACACCTCTAGACAGAATCTGAGTTTTGAAAAAATATGCATTTCAGCATTTATTGATATTAAGTTTGATAAATAATATTTGTTCCAATTGTAAGTTAAAATTACTTTAAATATATTAGCATCTATATAAACAAAAATACATATATATTAGTTATATCTCTTTCATATAATGAAAACTTAATAATAACTTAAGTTGTTAATTATAATTAAAAATTGATATATTTTATCACAATTTTATTAATTCCCTGAAATTGAAAACGCCTATTTTTTGTATCAAATAGAATGAAAAAAAACCCCACTTGTTCTTAAATTTCTGTAGTCATTCACTAAAATAATTCACTTATGAGATGACTAAATAAAACTCGCCTGATAAACCAAACTTGTTAAGTTTTCTGTTCCTTTTGCTTCAAATATAATGTTATCTCCAGCCTAGAAATGAAAATTAAAGCATAATAATACCATCTGAATAATCTACTAAAATTGGTCATTTGGTGTATTTAATAATTTTGTCAGAAGATGTATCATTTTAATAAAAAAATCCTTACTTTGTGACAGAATTTTTTTTTTTTTTTATATTCTATATATATAGTTATTAAAATGCAAGTGTAAAAGTAAAGGCAAAAAATTTCATCTAAATTAAATAACATTTGTATTTAAGAATATTTGTATACACCTATTTTCTTACTTTGATTGCACCAGCAGATTTCAAGGTTAACTGAATGTATGAATTACTAGGCGAGTGACTCTTGCCAAGAGTTAGTTCCCTGCTGATGCCTTGGTAGGAAGCCTAGAAAAAGTAGACATTATTTTCAATGAGATATCCATATACTTTTTTGTGTGTGTTTGTTCAAATAATCTCGTAATGCTAAAGTATGCATGTCAGTGAAGTTCAAAGACTTAATTTATTTATTATTTGGTTGTAAGTAGAAACAAACATTCAGACTTTTTATTTCAGTACTCCTGAAATATGATACAAAAACTAAGAGACAAACACTTTAAGTACAAAATATATCATTTTAAAATTATTGAAAAAAAAGAACCTGCACACAAAAATTTTCTCCCAAATATGAAATAACTGATTTAGGATTAGGTTTAGAGGAGCTTACATTCCATTAATTGTAACAGATCATAAGTCACAACTTTTAAGTCAGTGTCTTGTTTAATTTTGTATTGTGTCATGTCTTTAAAGAACAAATTAAATTAACTATTAAAATTAGTTATAGTTTACAAACTCTTGCATCTGAATTATGATTTGTTTATTTCGATAAATTAAAAATGGAACATATAACATTGAAGCGCTTAGAGCTAAAAGTACTTAAGTCACAAAATACACATTTTAAGATAATCAAGTTTTAATACATTTTTAAAAAATGTAATCATAATTTTGAAAAATATGTTCCATCATTATTGAAACTTTAATTCTATTTATTCATAAACATTTTGTAACTCCCAGATTAGTTACACATGAAAAGATTTCAAAAGTCTTACAGTGATGTGGACATCCTTAGCATCAGCTGGGACATCAACTTGTATTGCAACTAAACCATTTGAAGGAATGCTCAGACTTTGTCCAGGAAGGTCTCTGTTCTCAGTGGGGTTAACATACCAGTAGTAGGGAGTGGGTGTGACACCTGGAAGCTCAGCTGTTACTTTGATGCTTATTTTAACTTGCTCAACACCAGAGTTGACTGGTAGGCCATCAGGTTGGGTCACCTTCAGCTGTAACATGAATTAACATTTTTAAAAAAAGGATAATTGAATAAAAATAATAAAGTCAATTTTTGTTTGCTTTAGATCAAGGGTGTCCAAACATTTTGCATGGTGGGCCATATTCCATAAAAGAAATATATGTGGGGGCTGGCTTAAATAAATTATAAATAAAAAATGACATAGAGACAGAGTTACAAGCTTTTTCATTACATGCTCATTGGTTTGTAGTTTGTGATATTTTGTGGGTTAAATAGTTGACTATTGTGATATTTGAGACTTGTATATATTTTATTCTATTCTTAAAAATGACTAAAGTTGGATATAAAATGGACAAGTTATAGATGTTTATAAGATGTATATTTTATGCTACGTACTTTACAATGAATATATTGAGTTGAAATAAAACTAGAGATGAAAATATATTGTCAAAAATTGTGATGCTAAAAACTGTTTTAAAAACTTGTAAGAATACCATTGCCATTTAATTATGCTTTCCAAGTTTGCAAATATAAACAATATTACACTTTTGCTCTTCACAATGGGAGTCAACAAATTCTGCACATAATTTCATTGGCACTTTGTAATTAATATTAATGAAGGTATACAGTAAAACAATATACATATTTGCAATCATTAAAAAGCATTGTATTGTGTACTCAAAACAGCACATGATTTCAGCTTTTCTTATAAATATATTACGTCACAGAAATAAATCCACAACCCAAATAATTATTTAAGATGAGGCTGCATGCCAGTTAAAATTGAACGGCTGGTCGATTTTGACCTGTGGGTCAGACTTTGGAAACCACTGCTTAAGATGAAAGTTAGGGGTGAAATAAAATTAAAATTTAATCTGACAGTTAAGGCAGTCTACATTGATAGATTTCTAATGTTTTCATGTAAAAAATCTGTACCAATCAAATCATTTAAACTGCTGGAGTGCATCTAGTAGATTATATCTTTATTCAAGGTCTCAGCTGTAAATCTCATATAAAGCTGCAGTAACTCAACTTGCAGCTGAGAATTTACAAGTGAATTCTAGCAGCAAGAATAATATCAACCCCTTTTCAGACCATGATGGTCTATGGTGCATGGGAAGTAGCATTCACAAGATTCATTGAGCCACCACTAACAAGAAAGGGATTATGTGGCTACCACAATGCCCCGGGGGTCTTTCCATCACCAAGGCTCAAACCCTTGACTCTCTTTTTGCCTCAGTTTGACAGTCCAGCTCGCTACCGCTAGACCACCGCGCCCTTCTATCAGTAATACTGAGCAGGATTATTTAGGTAATGCAACTGTTAACATTAAATGTTAACTGGGGGAAATGTGTTAGGAAATCATTAAATTACTAAACTTATTAAATTATCAATTTAAAAATGTAAGAGCATTCAATCACTTAACTATGGACAATGTGTAGGGTAAAGTTAAATCCTTGAAAACTATCTGGACCATTAATCATTTTTAAACTAAATCTAAATCTAGTAAAATACTTTCTGCAGATGTACACTCACATAGCCTATGTATTGGAGGCCTGGCTTAAATGTCTTAGCATTGGATTCTGGGAATTCAAGCTTGACAGCTTTATCATACATGGTGACAGTTCCGTTTCCAGACATCTGATTGCCAGTTAGAGACTCAGTGACATTGGCTGTGACGACCAAGATGTGCTCATTAAGTTGTTTGGTGATAGCGAGGACCTGGGCCAGCGGAACAGATACTTTGGCTTCTCCATCAATCTAAAAATTAAACAGAAGAGAACTTTAAAAAACACAATCAAATTGATTTGTAGAATGATTTATTAAGATGGCATTGTTCTCTTGCTCACAAAAAGGTGAAAATTTACTTTAACAGCTTAATGAGGAGAGTTGGAATTAAAATTGTAAAAATGTCAAAATAGTTTCTAAAACATCATGGCAATGTAAATGTTATAAAATTTTATTACAGAAACATAATTTTTTTGTAGAATAAAATCACAGCTTTTTCACAATTACTTACAGGTACATGGACTGTGGTTACTGGAAGGTCTTTGGAGTAGTCAAAAGTGTTTGAACTATAATGTAGCTGAACAAGAACATCAGCTGTTCCTTTAACTGGTTTACCATAGGTGTATCTGTGTAAAAAAAATTGTTTAAATAGTTAGAAATCGATGGTACTTCTTAAACATTTTAATGCCATGGTGAGTTAGTGTAAAGCTCATAAGAGTATAATCTAAAAATAATATTCCCTCCTACACACAACTTTGAAAAAAATAATTAAGTAAGCAATTGAGTTGTTTGCCAAAATAAATATAAATGAAATAAATAATAATAAATCTAAAGAAATATTAAAATAAATAAATAAAATAAATGTCCTTTAAACAACTTACTTTGATTTAACAGTGAAAGTGATGTCAGTATCAGTGGTCAGGGCAAAAGATGGCATGATAACATCAACCTCAAATTTGGGCAGAACTATTAAATGAAGGCAATATTCTTTTATTTCTTTAAATTTGTACATTTTAAAAGAAAAAGCTATTTCTTTGAACCAATGGCGGATTAAGGGGGGGGGGGGGGCTGAGGGGACTAAAGCCAGGGGCCCCCAAGGGTTTTGGGGCCCCCAAACTTTTTATATTTTATAATAAAAGTATACAAATGTTTGCACGAACCTTGAAAATATAATAAATTAAATAAATTCATAAATATTATCTATACAACTGATCGCTATTCAGTTTTAATAATCAAAAACACTTGATTTAATTGGCTCACTTAGAGAACATTGTATAAAATATAGTTTATATTTTTTTAAATTTCTCTTTTAGACAAGCTTCTCTGGCTGTGTGGAGGGAGCACAGGCGTGTGATGCAACCTGTGTCGGGCTCGATTCCCAGCAATGGAAAGTTAAATTTTTCTTTTCACACTCAATTGTAACATACCGCAAACACTTCAAACAGTTATTTCTTCGTGTTCATTTTTTTTTTTCATTATTAATATTTAGTTACAGTCATATATTAGCTGTTAACAATCATTTTATTTTAAGGGACGCTGGCTGAATAGGGCCTCCATTTGATTGCAGCCCGGGGCCCCGTGCAGTCTTAATCCGCCTCTGCTTTGAACTCTTCAATAACCATGCAATTTTCAAATTTAAAAAAATAATAATAATAGTAAATAGTAATCATAGTAATAATATATTTTTTGTGAGTTAAGTATTGTCTCTAGGACCTCACTTATATTAAATATTACAATAGTTGTAAAAGTGTCTCACCATACTCAGCAACTGTGAATATTTTCTCTTCCTTTGTTCTCTGAGAAAATTTTAAAGAGAAAACATTTGACATCATCAATAAATATGCATGTTTAGTATGACTTAGATTTAAAAGAAAACATAAGATGGTTACCTTTAATATAAACCTCTGTCTGGTTATAGCGAAGCAAATTAATTCATGCATGGAAACACATTTATACAGCAAATAACACATTTTTAAAAAATTTGTAACATCAATCAACATTTTACTTTTTTAGCCCAACTCTTGCATATCAGACCTTAAAAGTTATTTTTTAAAAATAATAATGTTCTTGTATAGTTTTTAACTTTGATTGAGGCAGCCATTTTTTTCCTTCATTGTCATATGTCAATTGTAAGTTAACAAACTAATTTGTCAAACCAATACCAAACTGCAAATATTTCATGACTATCATCCAAATTTTAGCACTTCTTTGGGAAAAAATTTTTGCTCCTCTTAAATATCCATGATGTGACTCATTATTCTTGGAACCCATTTTAAAGTTCTGAATTCTGCATTCAAACCTGGAGATTGTTTTCTGATGCCATCATCTCAACATGATGTTCCCATGCATAATCCATGCCTAACAATACATAAACATACCAGGCTTTTTGTTTGATTAATCGGGAAAAATTTAATAGATTGATCAATTAATTATATTTGTTTAATGCATATATACGTCCCATTATGTCACGATTCAATATTGCGCAAAATCTGTTAAGTCTTGTAATTCCATGGCTCCCACAATTTGTGCATAACACAGCAAATTTGTTCTGCTATGCAAGAAATAGGGAAGAATAACCTTTTTGTTTACGTATGCACATCTAAATAAATAATAAGAGTATGAGGGAAAATCATGTAAGTAAAAAAAAATAATAATTATTAGGAATTGGACAAAAAATATTTTTAAAAATTTCTTAAATTTTAATCGAATTTTAATAGCTAAATTAAATTTTAATCAATTATACATTTTTTTACGATTAATCAGTTAATTAATCATTAATTTCCACAGTTGAGGTCTAAAAGTAGTTCCTAATTTCTATTTTCATTAATTGTATATTTGATTAGAAGGGTACTTGTGATTTCACATAATATGTTAATATTGTCACCATTATTATGTTCATTTATCTCAATAACCAGTTATTTCAAAATTTTGCCTACAGCTAAAGCCAGCAACGTAACCAGGTTCAACTGTGTGCATGTACATATTATACTATTATATTATTGATTTATATATGATGTAAAGTAAAGATTGAAGAGAATATAGAAATACACATTTTAAAAGACTTCTTACTCCAGCTTCAACAGTGATCTTCCAATCTCCAAGTACTGGCTGTGTAGAAAGAGTGAGCTCTTGAGTGATAACCCCATTATCTGGTTTGACTTGAAGCCATTGTTTGATTTTGTTTGAGGCTGAATCCTGATGAAAGAAGAATGTTTAACAAAAATTATTTCTAACAATTTTAAGAGGCATAATATATTAAAAAAAAAAACATTATTAGATGTATTAAAGTGGAAAAGTTACATTTCAGATGATAATATTTCAGAGTGACTGCAGTGCAATACACATGGAGGCCATCCATAAAGTATGTCACGCTATTTTTGACCATTTTAAACTCCCCCTTCCCATGTCACAAATTTTGGACCCCACGCATGAAAGTATTTCACACTTTTGAAAAAATTTTTTTTTTTCATGAACAAAATAATTAAAGTTTAATATAAAATACAGTGACATCACACATGACTGGACACCCCCTCCTCCCGTCACAAACTGTCACACTTTTTTTACACCCCCTCCCCCCC
>MUZC01004584.1:282296-315104 GCA_002072015.1 Radix auricularia | reverse complement strand
ATTTTTTTAAAAAAATTCCCACAAACCCACCCCCCCCCCCCACCCCCCCCCCCCCCCCCCCATCACCATTCACATTTTCTTAACCCACGTGATACAAAGTCTACGCGATGTTTTTGCCATCTTCCACCCTTAGACGGGTAGTTGACTATTACGAAAGAATGTTGTAACCTATAAATAGCTGCAAAAATCAAACTCATTTCGTTTAACTTATATTTCCTTACAATATTTGTGAATATTCCACGGATTCAATTAATAAAAGACTAATAATTAAATAATTGAAAAAATCACTCCGTCCTTCATATTATATTGAAATAATTTTTGTAAAAAGAAGCCAAGGATTTTCTTGTCCACATATAAATAGAAAGTCACATTCAAGAAGGTTCTAGAATTATTGAATCTAAAGATATTTAAAGACGCTCGGGGCTAGTCAGTGAGATAACAAAGGAAAATGGAAATTTCAACAAACAAAAATAATTTTAAAACAATTTAATGCAAGAAGCACATTAAAGTGACAAGGGGGTCTCCAAGGCAAGCGACGCTCTGGGATTTAGCCATATAACAATACATGTTTAGATTGATTGACTAAATTCTGACATGCTTCCAAGTTTTTAGCATTTTAAAATATTATTATTTTTTAAAACCCTAAATTTCTTAATAGTATCATACTCTTTTTCTTTTCTTTTCTCAATAAGTAGAGATTCTATTATACGTTACCATGCATTAACTTAAATTAGCTACTTTATTTGTATTGATGAGAGCATATTCCGAAAAGTTTGCACTTGTTAATATTTTGTTTTATTTAAACTCATTGTTTGTGTCTATATTCATTTAGTAGTCAACAGTGAACAGTGAGCCCAGGCCTGTGGAGTAATTCAATAGTTTATTTATTGTTTAATGTAATATCTCTAAATTAATCTATACACTAATTAGCCCCTCACCTGTCTCCTTGTTACTTTGAGCAGGTAATAGGCAGATGGCACGACCCAATCCGGTATTTATAGAGCATTATCCAGATCTCAAAGGATTCATCTCGACTCTTCATCTAATCAATCTTGAGCCACTTTTACTCAAATCTAGGCTAACGCTATCTGTAACTACAAATTTTTGGTGAAACGTCCGCATGGTACAGTTACGCTATCAAATTGCGTGCCTTCTATGTTATTTTTGAGGGTGAAAGTGAAAGATCTCTGCTTTGTTTTTTATTTTTAAAAATATTTTGAGTCTTACATATATCGTCTTTATAGACCAGGATAAGGAAATTTCTGCGCTCTGAATAAACAAAGGCTCTCGATGCAGGAGAGAGTCCGGTTCACTTCAATTCACTTAGTTGTTATATTGTACCGCCGCCCCCCCACCCCGTACATTTCTGTTTGTCACACCGTTGCGGCAGTGACATTCTTTCTTTAACTGTGCCTTTATTACTCGCCACGTGAAACTAGTTTTAGTGTATTGTAGGCCGGTGAACGAAAGGTACTACAGTATATAGAATCGTCTTGTTCCCGTGTAAAGGCTCAAGGTGCAAAAGGGTCATGTGAAAAAAAAGTCTTTAAAAATAAAATACGAAATACACAAACTAATTGTGCAAGAAAAATAAATTTGAGCTTTACATATAAACTAACACTATAAATAAATTTTAATCTTTAAATAACATATATCACCAAGGAAGCATGGTATTTTATTGTTTTATAATTATCTCTGGAGCTTAAGCTACCATTGTTAAGAATACTACTGTATCCCTTATACTTCAAGTGGCCTTGATATAAAAATCTGCATTCCTCTCAATGAAGGTCTAGTGAGACTTTCCGTGTCTTATCAAAAGTTGTACAATTCCTTTCATTCATCAGAAGCTTAGTAAGATCCAGAGGCATCACTAGGGTTGGTGTCACCCGGGGTGGTAGCTCATGGCGTCACCCCCTCACGATTTAAGCCATAGAACTCCTCCGAGTCTTCCAGTGCCGTGTAACGGGAACATACAGAATTTTACATTTTGATGTCACCTCTTGAATAGTGTCATCCGGGGCGGCCCACAACCACCGCACCCCATAGAATTATATTTATATTTAATTTTCATGTCTAGATGACTTACGCCAACCGGCGTCTGATGGCCTATCGACCGGCACTTTGAGAAGCACTGATTAAAAAAAAAGTCATTAAATAAATTTTAACCGACCAAATGTTTCAGTGGAAGTTTTATTTTAAGATACCAGTTTGATGTGACGTCACATTTCTTCAACCCCCTCCCTCCCCCACGTCACGCATCGTCACAAAAGTGAGACCCCCCTCCCCCCACCTAGGTGCGTGACGTCATTTATGGACGGCCCGTTAGGTTTGCTGCGCGTAAGTCAACTTGCCAGTCATTCTAAACCAAATTAGGGATTCTAACATTCCTACAGTAATCCATGTGATTGTCCCTTACCACACATTGTAGTTTACTCAGTGTGTTTTTAATTTCCTGTATCAACTCAGTAAACACAAACACAGTACCAGTATTCAATGGTCCCCTTCATTACCCGGAGCAAGGTGAGCAACATAGCTGGGCAAAAACGTGTGACCTAACATTTAGCAGCCCCACCCTGCAGATCATCATAACAGTTTCAACTAAGCGCCCCCCCAGGAATTTTAGCATCCGGGTTAATCATCCTGACAGCCCCACCCACGCTACGATACAATAGCCCAATATTTTATCAATCACATGCAAATGTAAAAGCTTGAGGAGCCTTGTTCTATAATAAGTAACTACTTCCTTTCGGTTTCAGACGGGATGTCAACATATTTGACAAAACTTGGCGGGCAGGGTAGGAGGGAGGGATTGTTGCGCGGTAGCCAACCACACACTTGAAAATGACAAATGAGGAAGGTGCAAGGTAAACCATTCTCAATTAATTGGAACAACACATTTTGCCTTCAGTGTCACGTGACACGGACTGAGATCATCTAAACTAAACAAACAAACGTGCCTGCTGTTGTGAACAAAATGCCCAGGCTGCTATGACTATGAGATGGAAGGTGTGCCGATGAAGCCGGAAATAAGAAATAATCCTTTCACATTTTCGTCTGACTTCAGAAGAAAAATAAAACTAGTGACGTCGTTTCAGCGTTATATAATATGTTCAGCCATTATTATTTAAAAAAAAAAAAAAAAAAAAAGCTCCGAGTAAAACAGTCGAAGTCTTCCATCATCACATTTACGCTTTTTAGGTTTCAATAGTTTCATGGCCCCCACTTCGTTTGTCAATTTTTAAATCTTACTGGTGCATGGACAACATTAAAATAAAACTGAATTTCAAAAAAACTAAAAAAAACACAAGTTTTTTCTTTTACTATAAATCCTATATATACGAGATATAACTCAAAGAATGTTCATTAAATACGCATCGCACAACAATCCAAAAATAAATGTTTTTAGTTATGTTTCAAATATATAAAGGATTTATAGTAAAACATTACTTCTACAGTCTGCCTGCTTAGTTTCAGCTCGATTTGATCACGAGGAAAGGTGTTATAAATACATGTTTAACATAGTGCGCACCGTGAGACAGACTAGCAATTAATAGCATTAAATTTGCAGATCGTGAATATATTTTTCAAAAGTATCGTCAATATAATACGCACCGCACAACGCAACAGGAAAGTATTTTTTTAAAAGTTAGTTAAATATAATACGCCACACGACACTCTTGCACGAAAATTAAAATGTTACATAGAAATAACTAGAGATAATCTATACATTCATGAATTTAATTACAGTACATTCGATAGATCTGAGAATTTGAAACATAATTTTAGTTATCGACAAGTATCTGTTATCAACTCAAGATGCTATGGAGGCCATATCCTCGTGGTTGGCAATGAAGTATCTGTTTCCAACTCAAGATGCTATGGAGGCCATATTCTTGTGGTTGGCAATGAAGTATCTGTTATCAACTCAAGATACTATGGAGGCCATATTCTCGTGGTTGGCAATGAAGTATCTGTTATCAACTCAAGATACTATGGAGGCCATATTCTTGTTTGGCAATGAAGTATCTGTTATCAACTCAAGATACTATGGAGGCCATATTCTTGTGGTTGGCAATGAAGTATCTGTTATCAACTCAAAATGCTATGGAGGCAGGCATATTCTCGTGGTTGGCAATGAAGTATCAGTTATCAACTCAAAATGATATGGAGGCCATATTCTTGTGGTTGGCAATGAAGTATCTGTTATTAACTCAAAATGCTATGGAGGCCATATTCTTGTGGTTGGCAATGAAGTATCTGTTATTAACTCAAAATGCTATGGAGGCCATATTCTCGTGGTTGGCAATGAAGTATCTGTTATTAACTCAAGATGCTTTGGTGGCCATATTCTTGTGGTTGGCAATGAAGTATCTGTTATTAACTCAAAATGCTATGGAAACCATATTCTTGTGGTTGGCAATGAAGTATCTGTTATAAACTCAAGATGCTATGGAGACCATATTCTCGTGGTTGGCAATGAAATATCTGTTATCAAATCAAGATGCTATGGAGGCCATATTCTCGTGGTTGGCAATGAAGTATCTGTTATCAACTCAAGATGCTATTGGAGGCCATATTCTTGTGGTTGGCAATGAAGTATCTGTTATCAACCCAAGATGCTATGGAGGCCATATTCCGCAGATGTGATTTAACACCGGTCTACTTTATTTCTATTTATAAATCCAAGGTAATTTTTTAACAAAATATTAGAGCACACACAACTAAAATAAATAAATACGACGTCAATGATGGAGAACGAAATATAATTTGTATTTAAATAGATGAGAGAAACAATGATTTCATTTGATATCAAAGAATTTTCATTTCTTCGGTTTCAGTGGTAAAGCTACTGTATGCCCATGCACCTTCAGACTGTCCTTAACCAAGAATCACATAGCAACGGAAGTATAACGCAATCTTCGAACAGAATTTTTTTAAAAATTAATATTTAATTCAGTCAATTTATGTAACTATGAAACGATTATTATTAAATCATTATAACCTTTGTTTAAATAATTAATTTTTATTAAATGTTCATGGTAGAGTTTGAGTATACGTGTATGAGCACCGCATACACCTCAAAATTCAAATTATATTATTTAACAAGATTTAAACTTAGTCAACTCAATATCTATTTCAATGGCAGCCCGGTACAGAAGTTAAAAGTTGTCATTAAAGTTATTTAAAACAGAAGTACATCAAATTCTTTGCAAGTAATAAATGTCTTGTAATTTTAAACTAACATCTGACCTTGACCGATACCACTGCTGATTATTAATAAACCTTCACAGTTCAACGTTTCCTATTTACAGAAGATCGTGCCTACATGAAAACAGTGATAGCTTTTTGTCCTCGTTATTAAATTAGAAATATTTCAACCACGATAAACGAATCTGTACCGTAAACAAACTTGCTAATCAACTTAACTATTAGCAAAATTTTGGATAGTGACTAATTATGATTTCCTCAAATTTATTCAAAATAAATTTTATTTAAACTTATAAATTAATATTTAGTTCGATAATAAAAACTAAAGCCTGGTTTTATCTGGTCCACAGTAAAGCAAAAACCTTTCTTTGGGTCAATTAGTATCACTTCAAGCAATGTCAAAAAGCTACTCAATTATTTTCAAAAAATAGCCTTCTTCCTTGAAATTTCCACTTTGTTTTGTAAATTTACTTCCCTGAATTAAAAAAAAATAAAAATAAAAAAGTGATATTGCTGTCACGCTGTGAGCTTTATTCGTGAACGTCTGCACTCAGGTTGATCATGTGCACGTGAGTTTGTTGGGGGGGGGGGGATCGTCTGGTGGCAAAGCTTATTGTATGATATGGGGGCAGGAATTGTGATAGATCGAATTAAACATAATTGCCACAAGGAGAGTAAGAACTGAATAAGTGCAATAATTCTTGATAACGGATACTCATAAATAGTAATTAAATATACATACAAATAAATACCATGGTAACGATGGGCTCAACAGACGCTCAAAACAGATTTAGTATAAGTTAGAATGAGTTGCTTATAAGGCGAGTTGCTTGAATATACGTTATATTAAGTGACAAGTAAATTTAGCGGGTGAAAAGTGTACACGGCTTCCATGCACCAATGTCTAGTTGCGTTCAGTATATTAGAATTTCCACAACTGCCTAGGATCACTGTTGTACCCCACAGATAGTGACCCATTCATCATGAACTAAGAAGACTGGCTTCAAGGAGCCCCACACTTTTTAAATCAAATTATTGTAGCGTTAATATGAAATGTTTAGGGAAAGGCCAATTTATTTTAAACTGTGCACTTTTAAAACCTGAAACATTAAGCCATTATAACATATTTAATTTAAAAAATATTTGGCCTTTTATCTCAATAAGTTATTATAGTATAGATCTATTGTATGCAATATTTTGTGTTTTCTTGACATTTGACTGACTACCTTTATAGTGCAAGACAAGCACGTTACTTAATTTTATAACCTTTAGGATTGAGTTTACACTCAAAAAACTAAAATATTTTAAATTAATTTGCCATATCGTCAACTTTCTGTCCCCCATTTTTTTGTCCCCTAATTTTAAAATGTTTGGCAATGAAAAATAGATTTCAATAATCAGTGCATCTGAATGTAAAATCGAGAATTTTTAAAATAACTGTAATTTTTTTTTTTTAAAAAAAAGGAAATGTTCAAGTCTTTTTTAAAGTTAAAAAAAAAATCGTATTTAAAAACAAAATTAAAAAAATATATCCCTTCTAGATTATTACAGTGCGTGCTACATGTAGCATTTTAATTTTGTTCTCGTGACTTTTCTTCCTATTATAGTATAGAATTCGATTTTTAAATGTTGGCTTAACAAAAAGACTAATTTGATGTGATATATTTAGACTTTAAAGACGGGTCGACACGTGCAATACTCTTTTAACAACTTTTCACAGCACCGCTTGACTCCTTAAACTTAAATACCTAGTCAGGATTGTTAAAACATATATGACAGCCATTGACCCCCACCCAGCGCTGGTTGCGACATAAGAGGACAGACGTAACACGAACAATGTATTTATAACAAGTACTAGGTGTGTGACGTCATGGAAGATGCATGACACATTGAGTAGTGCACATTGGTCGAAAAAAGAATTTAGGCTGTTGTTGCCTCAGTTTAATACCAAAAGTTGGAGGGGAAAATTAGGAACAAAACACTTTAATTCACGGAATATAGATGCGACCTTAAGTTGCAAAGACTAAATTTGGCTTTGATGCCGTATTCCGATTCTTCGTAGCGTTCCATTGTTCTTCATAATTTCAGTTGCTGACACATTATACACTACTTTCACTACTTTTCATCATTCTGGTAACTGCTCCCTTTAATTAATGCAGTAGCGTGTCCCTTAATATATTTTAGGCCAGCACTCCGTCAACGTCAATAAAAGTTGATAATATAGTCAACAACCGAGTTTAAATTGTAATAAAAAGAAATAACTAAAGTTGAATTCGGAACATAGCTATAAAATTTGTGTGAGCGAAAGGCTTCAGTCCTTTCACAACTGAAAGTTTATGAAACAATTTTGTTCGACTTTCTCCTCTGTCCCCACAATGTTATTTTAGGAGGAGGTCGCAAGCAGTTTATTTAGGAAAAATAAAGTAATATCTCTGTTGGCTGTCCTCATATACAGTACATCACTCAGCTCAAAATTAATTTTTAAATATATCTCTTTGTTTGATGAGGCGCGGTGAAACCGCGCTCTGTTTTTGTTTCTGGTTTCGCCCTACTAAATGTAATGAAAAGTGTCGAGTCAGCAAGACCGTGGTCAGCAGTCAAGCCAGATAACTACATCAGATCCATCTACGCTGTCTACGTGAACGACTGCCAGATGGCAGAATTCCAAACAACTAATGTGAGGCTGTGCTTAAACAACAACAACTTTTGAGCAGGGGAAATACATTGAGAGCTTTAAAACGCTTCACTTAAATCCGAGGACGTTGGCTTTCATTAGCGAGAGACATCTGCTGTAGACGAGGACTGATTAATGTTTGGGGAGTGCGAGAGGGAGAGCGATAGGGGGAGAGAGAGGGGTAGTGAGAGGGCATCTCAGTTTTAGTTTTACTCTTTTCAGACTGTTTGACATAATGAGTAACTTCTAACCCTATCAAATGGACAATCATTTTAAGAATTCGGCACAATGAGGTGAGGAATGCATCAACTCAAACCGTGGGCTGAAATCCTTGGATAGCCGACCTTTAGTTAAGGTAGTTGGGGAGTTCTACTGTAATACTACGGCAGGGCCGTCTTAACGCGTAGGCCTGCTGGGCATTTGCCCGGAGGCCCAGGAGAATAGGGACCCCTTGGAAATATGTTTACAATTTAATATATCTTTCTTTGCCCAGGCGCCCAACACTATTTCTTTGCCCAGGCGCCCAACACTATTTCTTTGCCCAGGCGCCCAACACTATTTCTTTGGCCGGGGGCCTAAAATGGGGTAAAGGCGGCTCTGTACAACGGTACAGGGGGGGAGCTATGGACGAGTTTTGTTTAAAAATAAAACAAAAACATTTAAGGTTGGGGCAGGAGATGAATGTGATCATAGCCCCTTCTTAGTGGGCCGCTATAGACTTTACATTTAACAAAGTCAGCCCATGTTAGGGTCAACACACTAAGACGTGCACAGAAAGAGAAGTTGGGAGAAAAATGGCTAACAGCAAAGTAGCTTGATAAATCTGTTGTTCATAGATGCTCGGAAATGACGTTTAAATATAGCCTAACAATACACTAATTGACGCGCAATTATGTCTGCATGAGATCAATAAATAAGGACTTTAGGTAAATAAATAGGTGACAGGTTGCTCGGATATCGTTAGTGCCACAGGGGTGGGTCGAAACTCTTGATGCACTCTTCCGTACAAAAAGTTATACTACAGCTTGTTAAAGTTAAATATATTGTCCAACAAATTTAAAACTAGAAATAAAAACTCGAATGAATATTGAAAAGAATTTCCGATTTTTTTTTTATTCAAGTGGAATAATTCTAGATTACATTAAAAGTCGATTCAAATCAGTAATTCAGAAACTAAACAAAATATGCCGTAATATCCCCTCGCGGCATATCACACCAAGAAAGTGTCAATATAATGCGCAATGTGCATCAGTTTAGCATTAGCATTTACAAAGCGGGAAAACACCATTAGCTATCAATCTAGATTAAATTAAAAGTAATTTCAAATCAATAATTTTGAAACTAAACAAAACAATTGCTTTAAAAAATGTGTGCTAAAATTACGGGTTTCGAACGAAATGGCATTTTTTAAAAATTCCTTCTTCAATATTGTTCTAAATATTATTAGTGAAAGCTATCGTTTTGGCATCAACCCGATAGATGTTATGGTTGGCGGAGGCAGGCGAGAAATTGACAATTTACTTTTTTTTTTATTTTATAGGAAATTCAGAAAATTTTTTCGGTAAAATTTTTTTGGCCCTTGCACATCCTTTACATATTTGCAAAAGACCCGCATCCTCTATCTGGTATGGTTCAGGAGGAGTTGCAGAATTAAATATTTAAATGCGTTTAAAAAAATTTAAAAAAAACCTAAGTAAACTAAGGCCAACCACTCTTAATGATGGCGAATCATTGTCATTTATAAAAGGTAGTGAGTATCGCCTCGTCAAGACGACCCAATTTGCGACTGCATACGCGCTCGTCCACTTCCGGTTATTGCTATTCTTAGTAACATTGTTTATAAAATGATGTTTATAAAATTGAAGAGTTACAAGTATTCACTGCGCCTTTCATTGAACCTCCGATTCTATATGTGCATTCAAACAATCTCTAAAATCTATCACTAAACCTAACCCAAAACCCTAAAAACTATCACTAAACCTAACCTAACCCAACCCTAAAAACTATCACTAAACCTAACCCAAACCCTAAAAGCTATCACTAAACCTAACCCAAACCCTAATACTAATAACTATCACTTCACTAACGTAACCCTAAAGTCTATCCCTAAACCTAACATCAAAGCAAACAATTTTAAAAAAAAATCTTATTCATTATCAATTCATGTACTATTGTTTGAAAAAAAGACCAAAAAAAAAAAAAAAATAGGCATCAATAAGAAATTGAACCCCGGACCTGCGATGCAGCGTACTATCATACTATCAATACTCCGCCACACATTCTCCGAATAGAAATTTTTAAGCTTATAAAAAAAATATTACTAAGAATAGCAATAACCGGAAGTGAACGAGCGCGTATGCAGCCGCATATTGGGTCGTTTTGACGAGGCTATACTCACTACCTTTAAGGTAAAAATGGTAGAAAAATGTTGGAAAGCGGCATTTTTATTAAAATACATATTGCTTCACAAAAATATTTGTGTTCTTTTAATGAAAGGATGTTTTCGCAGCATGATCTAGGTCATAGTTTAAAAGAGGTCAAGGGCATTCTGAAATGAATTGGGTTGGATAGTATTCACATTTGTTTATTACTCTAAAAAAGATAACTGGTAAACTTGAATGAACAATATTGGAGGGAGGAGGGGTTTAGTAAATATAAATTGTTTGTAATGAGGGATCGATACATATAATTATATTAATTATATTTTTGGAGCACCCCCCCCCCATATTTTTCAAAACACATTGTTTCTGGCTCTACTCAATCTGGTGCGTGTATTAACCGAACTCAATCAACAAGAGGCTCGACAGCCAGCGCTCACGTATAGTCTTTAGTGGGTCATCTGGTCACCTTTTGTTTTCCTATGTTTGCTCTAAAGGTTCTGACCTCCGAGTTATCCATCTGCTCTATAAAAATGTGCTGTCCCTGTTGTAACAGTTGCAGCCTGCTCAGCATTTATAGTCAACACCCGGGTGTTATATAACTTATGTATACCCTGCGAGGATCTATCTACCTGGTTCCATCCACATTGCTCCTAAAAAAAATTGAAGTTTTTGTTTCTCCTCAAAATTGCCCGGTCTTTATCAACAAGCCACTCAAGCCTACATAAGAACAAGTATTATCTCAGGTCTCCTCCTCGATCAAAAAGTAGTTAAGACTGTCACAGGGAAATAAATTCATGAAAACGTTGACCACCCCTGTGTTATGATATATATCCTGTACAAATGTTTTCAGCCTTTGTGTCAGGTAACCGGAACTCTGAACATCAATTCCTGGCCGAATTACTAACATGCGGATATTTTGGAATGACTTCAAGGCTACAATAACATTAGGTTAACTGCGCGGGATAAAGTCATTGAAGTCAAAAGAAAAATAAGCAACATTAATATAACTGTATAGATAATGATTCTCAAATTTCAACAAAATGAACAGAGACGCCAGCAATACATTTTAAAATAAATCGTAAATGTATTGCAGATGTCTCTAGATATACGTATGACCATTCGCCTTCGGTTCTCAGGGAAATAACCGCTTCGAGCCAGCGTTTTTAAAAATTATTTATTATTTTATTTCTTAGGGTTGGTATTAACAAAAACTTCTGATGGTCCAAATTGCCACCTTTAAATACAGTCAACCCTCGCGGATTAATTAGGCTCTTGCCCTGTAGCATCATTTTTATTATCATTCATTATTGGTGAGAGCAAAAACATTTTTTTCCAATTATTATTGGAAAAAGAGTTTTTGTTGTACAGACAAAATAAAATATGTGCTGTCATTGGCCCTCAGGAGGACCTTCTCACCTCAATTAGAAAGAGGAAATTACGATGGTACGGACACGTGAAAAGATCGGGAGACGATTTTGCAAGGCACAGTCCAGGGAAGAAGAAAAGAAGGCAGACCAAGGAAGAGTTTGGAGGATAATATCAAAGAGTGGACCTGCCTGTCATTTAGCGATTCCCAGAAGGCAGCTTAGATTTAGAACCGTGACACATGGCATGAGATGGCGCGCAGCTCAAAATGGTGCCCCAACGACCCAGCGTCGGGTTAAGGGACAGTCCAGTTCAGTT
This sequence comes from Radix auricularia, assembly GCA_002072015.1. Lineage (NCBI taxonomy): Eukaryota > Metazoa > Mollusca > Gastropoda > Lymnaeidae > Radix > Radix auricularia. Next base: position 303,158 of record MUZC01004584.1, on the reverse strand, counting down.
GTACAGACTTGAAACTTTAGAGATGTCTGCTTGACCTGATGTAGCTAAAGTTTTGTGTGTCAATCTAAATGAAATTTTGGAAGTTATTTGTTGTTGTTGGCTTTTTTTGGGTGATGATCTTTTTTTTTTTTTTTTTGCATGCACTGTAAGTGTAAGTACAAACATATTTACAGTACATATTTTTTTGACCGTGCATTAATGTTTTTTTCAATTGCATATTATTACTGAATTGTACAATACTGTACTATTATTACCAGTGCGTACTGTTTTGTCTCAGTTTGACTTTTTATTTGTTTCCATTTTCTGTCAATTGTAATACAGATGTTGTTTGCATAGAAATTGAATTTACGGTACAGTATGTGTAGCTATACTATGTGGTATTACTGTCCTCTTGTTCTCACGTTTAATTTAAAAAAAATATTGTTGCAGTACAAAATTAAATTGTGTTTACAGTATCATAACTACATTGGTCATTAGTGAAATATATAACTGCAAGCAATGTTACTACATTTTTACTGAATTAATGAGTAAAAAAGCATTGAGAAAATGTTTGTGAAGCATTTTGTACCGTATATGGAAATGGCATTGGGCGGCGGCAGTTTAGGGCCACGAGCGCCAGTACAAATTAGCAAAAGAAACCGCTGCGAACGCAGCGGACGCCAGCTCTGAGGAAACCTTCCAGTGGGGGTCACACCATAGGTAGGTCATTGATGATCTCCCATATTGCGGCGGTCCTAACCATAGACACTCGTATGCTTTGCCGGGTGACGGCAAAGTGGTAGGGTAGCGAGTCAAAGAAGAGAAAATCCCAACCCTCTTTCAAACTTAGTGGGAGGCGTTTTCAACCTTCTGCCCTGGACGCCCAGGTGGCTGCTTCAGAAGCCAGAGTACTGAGGGGGTTTTCCGGGATGCCCCACGAAGAGCGCCGCCTCGGGACTGCTGATTTTCTTCCACATGTAGGATCATTAGTACCGTATATAATCTCGTCAATATGCGTTTTAAAACTGCATCTAATATTCGCGGTCTTTCGCCATTCGAGGACAGGTAAAGAACGTAACCCATGAATAGCGAGGGCAAACTTTATAAAGAAAAGAGATGACATCTGGGTAGATCAACCATGGCTTTCTTTATCACCCCTGATATATATTCACTAAAACAAGGTTCTGATGGGTCAATATCATATTCATTATAAAAAAAAGATATGACGTAGTCCAGGCCAGGGCTTCTCTGAAACTAAAAAGGAGGAACGAAAGTGCCCACAAGATCTCAGTCATCAGTTGAAGTAGGCTATTTCAAATTAAGCCAATGGAAGACCAATAAATATCAATAAATGGGTCACAGGATCAATAGTCAGCAGGTTGTTTACAGTAAACGATTTGAGAAGCTCTGGCGTAATAACGAATGTTCCAGGCCTATGGATGTACCACGCTCCTAGGCATTAACATATGACAACTGACGAGCAGGTTGCATTAACAGATGTAGAAAACCATTATTGAATACAACACTTTCAGATATTACTCATGTTAACAGAATTCACTTGATATAATATAATATTTTTTGGTTAAGGGAACTCAAAGCCATTAGAAATGTAATTCTAGTTTTGTTCCTTACGAATTCCAAGTTTTGATATAAACATCAGTTTAAGCTGATGCATGAGTCAATATAATGCCCTAATGTGTAACATGTGAGTTTATAGTGTGACCTAACATGATGATGACACTTATATGGTGGATGTGAGTCTAAATTATGCACTCATGTGATAATTGTTGCTAGTCTAAATTCTACATTACGTCCTCCCACAGGTTCTGATACATTTTCATCTTTAAAAAAGTTAAATATATCTTTCTTGGGATAAAAACAAAATTCAGGAGAAATTTGAATTTTTTATACTTAAAAATTAAGACTTGTTTAGTCATTCATTCATTTACTCCAGATGACATCAGTCAGTCACGAGTTTAGTTTTGAATGTATATACATTAACAGTTAAAACCTGTCCAGATGTCACGACTTGAACTGATAAGGTCTTAAGTCTAAATAAAAAAACCAAACTCATACAGGCTCATTAAAATAATACATCTATTTTTAGCAATCAATCATTTTATTTATTAAAAAAAACAAAAAGAGTTGTGGAGCATTAAAAAAATGGCAAAGTATTCAGAAAATAAAATTAACATGAAGTAAACAATTTATGAATATTTATGCACTAATTAATATCTCAGTTATTTATTAAAAAAATCTTTTATTTTATTAGAAGATAACATTTGTGCTACTGAGTTACAGGGTGTCTTACATTTCATTAAGAAAACATACAACATACACAGGAACGTACATATTTAAGCATTTCTAATAATGTGTGAAGTAATTCTTTTTCTAATAATTATATTGAGATCTTATATCTGAAATGATCATTTAAAATATATTTCTTTTAACTTACTAACAAATAGATGATTTTATATAGAACTGAACTCACAGATGAATATGACATTTAATTGATTTTAAAAAACAAGAGTATTTCAAACCCAAGTAGTGGTTACTTTACCTCTAAAGTTTACAGAGTTTTTTAGGGAAGCATTTACATTTAATAATTCTAAACATAATTCTGTTTTTCATTGACATTTGAACAAGACACCGGCCACTCTAAAAAAGGTAACAAGTTGGCACATACAGCTGGGGAAATCCCAAAGTTGTTGCTTCCATTTTAGAAAAAAAGGAAACTTACTTTGTTACATGATTTAGATAAGATTAGTTCATTCAAATCAATTAATTATTGGAGGCCAGGGTACTTCAATGGCAGCCATGAACTTAGCGTATGACACATTAATGTTTGAATCTAGCTTTTAAATTATTAACTGCTTCAACTTCCAATTTAAAAATATAGATTTAGAATCATAATAATACCGTAATAAAATTGTCACAAAATATAATAAAATTAGTTCAGCAATAAAAAATGGTATCACTTATTTTTTTTTCTTCAAAATTTGTAAAAGAACTTTCATCAATCTTTTTATATTCAGCTCCCGAAAAGTAAACAATTTTATTATAAAATTTTTTTTAAAAAAATTGTCCAATTATAAAATGAAAAGATAAAAAATTACTGAAAGTTTGCATAGGATTTATTTTATTCCTGAGACTTGTTGTAACTAAAATTATGTATCAGCAGTGTTGTGATTTATTTGCATATTTCCTAAGATTCTGTAAAATAAAAATGGGTAAAATTACTTTTTGTGTTCCTCATGTTTCAACATTGATCTTTCCAGCTTCCTTAAAGAAAATTTCCTGCAAGACGATATAATATTAAAATTGTTCAGCTAGGCCACAAAATTAGGCAGTAAAATAAAACTGTGGCATTGAACTGCGAAGAAAGAAAAATGTTAGTCAATGTGTAAGTACCAGATAGAACCAACTCTCTGATACTTAACAGTCACTGGCTAAATCAGATAAGAACCATATTTCTCTTATTATGAATCCATTTAAGTATTAATTTAGAATGAATAAATCAGATGTGTTTGTTTAAATCGATCCAGAAACAAACAAATTTACTTGCGGTTCAACAAGCAGTAAATTTAGTTATTGTATTGCCATTATATGTTGTAGTTAGGATATGAATGTTTCACAATTAATGCATTGATAGTTATAATAATAATAATAAATTAATAATTTATATAGCGCTGTATCCCAGCCGGGCTCACAGTGCTTTACATGGAGATTATAACATACATATAATAATTAAATAAACATTCATATTATAATAACCACATAAATGACAATACGTTATACAACAGCTATATTAATCATTAAAAAGAAATGTTGTTTCATTAAATTTGTAAATAAATTTTGAAAAGTTCAGTCTTGAAGGACTTAGTAGATGAAATACTACTGATGTCTAATGGTAGAGAATTCCATTGTTTGGCTGCACAAAAAGAGAATGACCTATTGCCAAATGTTTTAGTTCGTGTCATAGGAACACAGAGAATGCGTGTGTCAGCAGAAGAGCGATGCTGACGACTTGGTGTGTAGACCAACAAAAGTTCAATAAGATAGGAAGGGCATGAGTCAGAAAAGAAGTTGTGACACCAAACGGCCAGATTGTAATCAATTCGGGCTTGTATGGGTAGCAAATGAAGTAAGTAAAGTAGCGGAGTAACATGGTCACGTTTTTTTGCCTTTAGAGCTTATCTGGCAGCTGAATTTGAACACATTAGTTTTATGTGTTTTACTACTTTTTTGTAAAGCGCTGTGAGCCCAGTTGCTTTCTATATAACCTATCAATTTATCATTATTATATGTACACAAAAGTAATGCTTTCCTTTCTAAAGAAAATTAATAAATAATTGTCTCTTTTTAAATCCTTTATATTAACTTGTAGTGTCTGAGCCCATGCGACCGACCGACCGTGCGTGCTTGTTTGCCGAAAAAACTTTGGATTGAATTTTAACTCACTTTCTCGTAAGCTAGCAAGCTGAAATTTTGCAGGCAGACTCATGCCGATGATAAAAATGATGTATCAAAATTTCAGATCGATCAAATGGACAGTAATTGATTTATTGAATTTTTAAATTATGTTATTTATATCTATGTATCATGTTAATTTTTTAGATAGAGTGTTGTGGTGCCTATTATATTCAACAACCTTTCATGTCGCGCAGTAAGGTGCGCATTACATTGACAGTACTTTTTAAAAAAATATATTCACGATCGGTGTGCATTATATTAAACACGTTTTACGAGACATTTTGCTTTTTCTGATTGTTATACCCTGCGTATTATAATGTACATGCTTAGATCTAAAGTTATAGCTCGTGTATAAAGGATTTATAGTAAAAAACTTGTTTTTTTACGGGTTATTTTATTATTATATTTCCACATTTTCTTCTGCATTAATATGTCTTGCTTTTGATAGAAAAAGTGAACAAGTTTTCATTAAGTTCATATAAGGAAAAGATTGAAATGTGCAAGAAGTACTAAGTTTCTTGGGAACAGCATATTTAAAGATATATTTGAAGCGTGGAACAGCCCCATTTAATACATATTTGTTGTTCAGAAGTAAATTGCACAATATGGAAGATGGATAAAAGCGCAGTTTGGAAAAGTCCCATAAATTTGATCCTATTTCCATTAAAAGTGTGGTAAAGGCATTAAATATCTCATTAAGTGATTTCTCAAAGTAAGAGGTCTTTAAACATTTTAGTTCCATTCTATACTGACTTGTCTTTTTTCACCCATCTTCCCCCCCCCCCTCCAAAAAAAAATATATATATATTAAAATATTGTGAAGTATATTACTTTCTTTATTCTTCATTTTCGAATATATATCCTTTAAGTAAGAAACTTACAGAAAGAAGAAGAAGCACAAGTTTTACTACATTATGTACAAACAAATGGTGTACCATCATGCCGACAAAACTTTTAACAACTAACTTTATGTTTATAAGTTTACTTACTTGGCAATGTGTTTTCCATGGTTTTGATAGATAAGTTTAGACAACTCTGTAGACCCTTCAGCAGCACATTCAGCTAGAGTGATCAAAGACTCAGCAATTTTCTGCATATTTCCCGGCCAATTTGTGAGTTCTTGATCTAGATAGAAAATGAAATTTAACAAAGAATATGAAATAAAAAATTAATCAATGAATTGCAGACCTCTAAAATCAATTTATTTTTGGACAGACAAAAATAAACTGTACAAAGAAAAAGATAGACACTTATTGATACAGAAAGACACACCATCATGACTGTACAAAGATATACAATCATAATCACTGTATTTCCATAGATGGGAAAAGTAATGTCCATTCATTTCACAGGAGGCAAAAAAAAATAAAAATGAATGACTTAAATAAAACTTTTATAACATTTAGTTTAGGTAACAGATATTTCAATTCTTTACTTTTTAATCTTGGATTAACTCTTCTGGTACTGGAAATTATTTTGCTAATTATTCCCACTGGCCCAGACATAATTTTGGTTAGAGTAAAAATTTGAGAGGCTTATTTGTTATAAGCATTTGATAATAATAGAGTTAAGATAATTATCTGTGAAAAAATGGAAAAGGTAACTATTGTTTTTTGGTTTACACTTGTCTTACATTATTATTAATCATTACATTAAAATTACAACAATAGAAATTATCTAAAAATAGATTATAGCAATTAAGAAGTATAAGAAAAACCATAAAGCTGCAATTTCTGGGGGAGAAATCAATGACAAACAATAGTAACATAAAATATCTAATTTATTTTTAATTAATAAACAGTGTTTTACAATAAAAGTTAAATGCAATGAAAAACATAATAGGTTTTATTGCGTGTGTGTAAGAACCATTAACAACATTGCCAGACAACAAAAAACCATTTTCATAATTTAAAAAGATTATTCTCCTAAGGATTAACATTCTGTTCAGGAATGTAGTGAAAGGTCATATCCTCTGTTTTGTTTTTATATCCGGTACCCCTTATGTGGCAAATTCACGCGCTCTGGACACAGGGAAATGATTCAGCTGATAAAAAAAGATGTGCCCGGTGCTGGAAGGGTTCAAATTTTGTTGTTATTGTTTTAAAAACCTATTTCCATGTATCATATAGAATTTCCATGTAACAGTTTTAGATAATGTCTGGTCAATTTAAAAAAATCAATGTAAGAGACGAGTTTGTTGTGATGACATTGTTAGAAGATGCAACTTGACTGAGTTTGGAGGCTGTCTAGTGATGTGAACTTGTGCGTGTGTTGTGAGGTGAACTCAGAGTTGCTTTATATGTAAAGTGAATGCGATTCAACAGACTTGTGTCTTGATTTATGCAGTACACTTAGACTATTTCAAACAACACATTATTTTTTCTTCTACTTTTAATCAACCTGATACCTTGAACATTCTTGAGAAAAGCCAATAAATCTGGAATGACCACAGAACCAGCTAAAACATCTTGTAACTCTTCTACAGATCTGATAAGGGTACACAATCCTGTCATAGATGGACAATTATATCTTTTGTAATATGATTAAGAAGCTTACAAATAAAATATAAATTATTATTTTACTACTGGTACAAGTAAAGTTGCCTTTAAAAATATGCTATTAAGGGTTTAAATTAAACATGTCAGATAATTTTAAAAAATTTATTTAGAAAAAATAACTTTATAGCATATCTACCTGCCATGCAACCACTCCAAAAATCTTCAAACTGGGGCCAATTATCTCTAATCTCTTCTCTTACTACAATCACAGATGCTCTTTTGCTGCTTTGACGAAATTCATAAAATGCACTCAGGTACTCAACAATTGCTTTAAAAAATCTAAACCTGGAATGCTTCAGTCTCTGGAGGGAAGAATTTCCTAAAAAAGTGGTATAACATTTGCAGAATAAAAACCTGACACTGACACAAACAGATTATACATTTTTGAGACATAGAAAATAAAATTATCTTAATGTTATACGACATCTAAAGTAATTAAGTAACATAATTACTCAATTCATATATAATACTTTAAAAAAAAAAAAATTAATATAAATATCACATTAAAAATATGAAATCAATTAAATTTCTCAAAAAAAATAAATAAATAAAGCCAAAGTCTAAAGAAAACTTACTTTTATTTTCTCTTGTTTGTAGACGATAAGCTACAAGACAAACTTCAATTAGCTTGAGACACACAAGAGGAGGGGGGTGTGGCTGACTCACTGAAAAAGACCCCCAATTATTAATATTAAAAATTTCTCAATGTGTGAATAACATAATTATTTAATACGAATAGCAATGTTAATCTGAATAGCAATGTTAATCTGAATAGCAATGATAATATGAATAGAAATGTTAAACAAAACAGCTTCTGTACTTAACAAAATGTCCAGTCAATTAATTAATTTTCATTTGATATAAAGCTGGCTTATCAGATAAGAACCATAATTCTCTTATTATGCATTCATTTAATATATCAATATACTACAGCCCTGATTGTTCAATACATCTATTATAAAACACACAATTTTCAAGTGCAAATATCAATCAAATAACAAAAGAAAAAAAAAAGATCTGCCCACTTTGCAGAGGAAATGTATTATTAATTTAGATTTGGCATCATTCCTTCTTTAGGGGTACCTGCTGAAACTTATTTAATAAAATTTAATGTTTCTAGATTTAAACATGCCACACAATGTGAGCCTAATGGAAGTTATATGGTGAAAAAATTACAGTAAATCAATTAAACCAATATCAATACCCCAAAAGATTTTGCAATTTAAGACTCTAAATAAACTTTAAGAGTGCCATAATCATTAAGTTACATTGGGGTATTTTTTGGGTCCCGTAACCTCATGGTTGTAGGGGGGTCTAATGTTACCATTAGAGCTTTCTCAGGGTTTGGTAGACTTGGCAATGCCCATCTCCTCTCCAAGCCAAGTGGAGGACTTTTTAGAAATTGTCATTTATCAACATGTTTTATAGTGGTTTAGTGTGGGCTAGATCCCACACACAACAACTAGTGAGGTGAGTGCACTATTGTGCCTTTAAAAGGTTCAAGCAAAAAGGAGTTTATCCCATTAAATAACTTACACAAGTTGGGCACGGATAAGACTGAGATTTCAAACAGACTCTGGAAACACTGGAGGTTGGCTGCTGTGATTGGAGAGTTGGTGTACACCTGCTCAATTACACTCAAGGCATTGATGGTCATGCTCTGGAACATTGGTAAGTTCATTCTTTTATGCATATAATTAGTGCACTCCTTTAATTCAAATTTAAATGCTTAAGCTCTTCAATTTACATTCGTAACAATGCATTAAATAGGTATATTTCCAACACAAAGATCACAAAGTGATGCATCAACTGTGGTAATAACAGCAATTCTAATTTCATAACATAAAAATTGTCCCAAGGTATAAAAGGACAGAAAAAAGGGTAATCTTATTATTTTAAAACAAATATTCCAAATGACCAGTTGATAATCTACCAATAATAGTTTTATCTCAATTACATACTCTTAGAACTTGGGGGTTTTATTGTGCGTGTAAAATACATGAAATATGTGGTTAAACTAACCAAAAGAAGTTGAAATTCACATAAGAGGAAAGCTGATGAAAATTGGGGCACCTTTGAAGTATGAAGGATTTGAACAGCTCGTATAACTATTATACCATTATTTGTGGACTTAGTAAAAGTTGATGTTTTGATGGAATCTCTCAGGGGGAGTAATTTACTGGACTGATTGAAATGAGAAATTTAGGCTAGATGTGGTTCAATTCTGGGTTGCAAAAAGTCTATATCTGATACTGGTTACAATGAACAAAGAAGTTAAGAACAAATTATTTTACACAATCATCATTGTCAGCGACACTTTAGCTTACCTCTGGACATGATGTGCTCTTGTTCTCCAATAACTGTGACAAAGATCTCTCCAAGAAGTTTATAATACTCTGGAATGAGTCACTTTTTACCATCACCTCCAGAGCTTCCTGGCTATTGAGCAGAAAGCCATAAGCAGGTAACAGGTACCCCAAAACATCATCTGGCAAGGGCTTCCAGTAGAGCGATTGGCTCTCTTCCACATCAGTATCCTCAATTTCTTTCCTTTTGGCCTTGGTTGAAAAGGAGACTTTTCTGGAAATGAAAGGTTGGGGTTTGGACCTTGCTTCTGCTACTGCCTCTTGGTATGCCAAGAAATCTTCAATATCCATAGATGTAAGCTGTACATGATCCTTTTCTGATGTTGTGATATGCTCATTTCTGGTATCAGCTGTCTTTTGGTGATTTATATTACTTTGGTCCATAGTCACATTTTGGTTAGCTTTAGATGGATTATCATCTTGAAATGATTTATTTTTCCTTGATTCAACATTTTTACAGTCAGTTTGCCTATAAGAATTTGTAGCATTTTCAGCTGAATTTCTATCAAGTATAATTGCACTGACATTATCAGGCACGTTGGAACATGTATTACTTTCTGTTATAAAGTTGGGTTGCTTTGAACATGGTACATTTTCTGAAGTTAGTAATGGTGGCAACTCATCACTCTTGTCTTCAGGAATAGTTGTTATACTCATTAACTTAATGTTTTCTATTGCTGCCAGAGTTGCATTCTTTACTTCCATGACAACATCCTCTGTATACTCAACATTTTGACTGGTTAAAGACAATACAGAAAATTGGCACTCAAAAATTTAAGAAAATGCCTTTTATTTCAGAAAAAAGAAAACAAATTTTTAAAAAACATTTAAATTGAGAAAAATAAATAACCCTATGAAAAAATTTGCATAAATATTATAAGTAAAATTAATTCTCACCATAAAAAATTAAAAAATGGAAGGAGTTCTAATAATTTTGCTGTTGGCTCTTCTGTTATCTCAGACAACATGGCTGCCAAGGTTCTGACACAAATGAGGACAACACTGTGATTTTTGGGCTAAAAAATAGTTAAAAATCAAGAGTACACTTAATATCTTATTTAACTTTCTTTGATGAATTTTAACCAGAAAATGAACATTTCCAGTAGTTTATCTTATAGTTGTGTGCAGTGAATAAAACAAAGAACACAAAAAAAGAATTGTGTTTGTTGAGTTTTAAAAAAAAAAAGTATTTCTAAAATAAGGTAGAAAATGTTTTGGCAGATACAGTTTACTTATTTTCATAATGGATTAATCAAAATTTGTTGAATGACTGCATAAAAGATTGATGTTTAATTAAATAAAAATGGGTAAAAAAAGGATTTTTGTAAACACACTTTTACTCCAATGCACTAAAAAGGACTATATACATTTTATCATGTCTACAAAATAAAAACATGGGCACTAAGCATGGAAAATCAATAGTTTAGATACTAGTTATGAAACCCCCAGGAAGACTCATAAATATAAAATGTATGTGTTAATCTCTGTCAACATACAACCATGCGTCAGGCATATACAGTGTGTCTCTGAAGCACAATGATTGAGAGTACTCAAGAAAATGTTACTTGTACGACAAATTTTCAAGGAGATGAAATTCTACTCAATCCTGAAAATATGCAGGATATTAATTTTCATAACTATTATGCTTGGCGCACACACTTTTTTTTTTGTAGACATGAGAAAATTTATTTTGACATTTTTAGTGTTTTTAAAAATATATTTTTTATTTACCCATTTCTTTAATTTTACCATTAATTATTTATTGCAATTGTATATGCATAATTTGTAATGAGAGCTTACTCTTCAAAGAATAAAACAATTTTTTAAAATTATTATTTTCCTTTGAAGAGTATTGAGTTAATAGTAAAATTATATTTTGCACCAAAAAGCAAATAACTTGACAGCTGACAGATCAAATTATATGAAATTTCGGAATTTGTATTGTCACCAAAGATAAAGGTGTCTGCCAAATTTCGCTCAATCAAGCAATGCAAAGTGAATCAAAATGATGTTTCAAGATTTGATGCTAACATACAGACACACGGAAAACCAAGCTTAAAAAAAATATCTATAGCCATATAAATATGTCAGCTATGAACAGGTTGCACCCCAAAGTCATTTAAATCTTTACAAGACATTATGAGACTAGCACACAATGAGATTTACCAGATCCACTTCCTGACTCCAGACACTGCACAAAAATTCCATGATAGTTTCACTAGTCTCAATCAATTTCCTGTAGATCACAATGATGGAATCTGTGTCAATGGACTCCCCAAATTCAGCCAGGAAGTGGATGACATCACAGAGCAGTTTGTTTACCTTGTCTAACTTTATGTAGCGTTCAAATGCCTGATGAAATGATGATGCATTAGTTTTATCTCAACAAATAGCGCACAAAAAAGATATTTAATTAAAAGATATATTTTAATGTTTAAAAAATGAATTATGTTGGTTCTTTAATTCTTTACACTCTCTATAACTATCATTTTGACAATCTCAAACAATCAGCAAAATTCTTGATAAAAAAAAATGGAACAAAGAAATTTTGTTATCATAATTTTGATAACAGAAATATACTAAATATGTCTAGTAACATTTGATCAATAATTATTCTTTCATGTGCATTTTGACACCAGAAAAGATGATAGCTGAAAATTCCAAGTAATCTTCTAAAGTACTTACACTGTGGCCATCTATACTGTCTAAGAGCATGTAAACCTCAACAGACACCCTGGCCACAACAGCTTTGAAAAAAGTGGCATCTCCCACAAGCTGAGGTTTCAAAACCTCTCCACCCACTGCACCAACAAGTGCACAGACAAGAAACAAAACAGTGTCACTGTCTTCAGGACCTAAAAATTTGTCAAGATCATAAACTGATATGTCACATACTGATATTTATTATCAAAAGCTAACATCTAGTGGCTAATCTTTGTATACCACACAGTAAAACTGTATAATTTCAATAATTGTTAACCCTTCTTATATATCATTTCTGTACAGGATATTAAGTCGGCAATTATTCACAGTGCTTAGACATTATTTTGAAATAAGTCAATACTTGATAGGTTTACAAATTGTTTTTTAACATTTTTTTTCAACAATTGATAATAACACGAAGATAATTATCTGTGAGGAGATGGGTAAGGATGTGAACAAAGCTGTTGTTTTTTGCTTCACACTTTTCTTACATTAATCAGACATTAATCAGATGAGGATGGAAATGATATAAGAAAAAAGAATGATGCTATTATTTATGAAGGTAAAGTGGATGACAAAAGAAAAAAATATAAAATACATAATTGGACGCAATAATCTTCTGTACAGAAGGAGGGTATGTAACATATGATAATTAATTTTAAATAAAAACATTTATTATATAATAAAAAAGTTTAATGCAATAAAAACATAATAAATTTCAAGTGTGCACTAGTCTCCATTAACAATATTGTTAGGAAACAACAAAATAAATCTGCACAAAAAAATTAGTTATTGGTTGATTTTTATAATTTAAAAGGCAAAATTAAATTTGACTTTTCCCCTAATGGTTAAACATGCTGCTGCGATAGGTCATATCCTCGTTTCTATATTTATATTCGATAAACCTCTATGTGGCAAATAGAATTGGACCACAGTGAAAACATTTGTCTGGTGAAAAGAGACACAATTGGGCCACGGGGAAATATGAAGGTTGCTGCAAAAAGATGCACTTAGTACCAGAAAGTTTAATATGCAGCCTTACCAATGTTGCCTAAGATCCTGAGTTCATAATTTGACTGATTAATATAAATATTTACATTCTTTTGTTTTTTAAAATAAATTTAATTAATACTATCATGTTAAATAACAAAGTTCTCCAGTTTTAGGTTATAGGGAGAAAAAGAATGAGAATAACCATTATACAACAAACACTAAAAACAAGTATTACTAAATTTACTTACTTAGCTTCAATGTAATGAACGTCTTCAAGATTTGAAGTAGCTTAATAACCCAGTCAAGTTGTATAGAAAGAACAATCTATAAAAAGATTTTTTGAGAGTATTATATTCAAACCATATTCAATAACTAAAAATTGATTAAATAGTACAGATATCACCTCCCCATGAAATAAAGCAGAAGGAGAAAAAGCAATAGTATACACTGCCCAAGAGTGAAAATACATCTAATGGTTGTTTTGAGCTGTCTTCCAGCTCATCTTTGTACTCAAATAATTAATGTAATGCCAATCATAATGTTTATTGTGATTATCTGATTTTAACCTAAAGCACATAAGTTAAATATATGCCTAATTAATTTTAAAATTTTTTTTATTTGTCATTGTGTTCTGTACACACCTATTTTATTTTCACTCCTTTATGCCTCATTACTAAAAAAAATTGGTTTCATTTAATGCAAACTTTGTTAGCATTTTATGCATTTTATTCCCCTTATTGAAAAAAAAAAGCTCATGCAACTGTTACTTCTTCTAGTTGTGTCATCATCTTGATCTTTATCACAATAAAAACTCCCATTTATTAGCTTTTTTGAGTATGTTTAAATGTTTCATTATCTTCTAACTGGATTGTTAACTCTTAAAGTCGCAAAGCGTCGTAATGCGTCTCTTACCGCTATCCCTAAAGCGTCGTAATGCGTCCCTAGATACAAATCTCATTAGAAATGAGATCTCGGAAAGTAAAAACTCTTCAATGCTTGAAAACCGATGTATTTGACTTCCGGCAATGGCGGCCTTTGCCGGCACTAGTGTTAACGCTCGATTCGCGATGTTTTTTGGTAGTTTTAACGGTTTTTTTTTCGAAGATACGTTTTCGTTATACTTCATTACTAAAATAATAGTTCTAAACTACAGGTAAATATTGTTTCAAACTCAGTACGGTCTTTTGGATGCGTAAAATAGCCATTCTTAGCCTTAAAAATGAAGTCAGTATGACAATAATATTATAAATGGATTTTACGCAAATTTTTTAATTTCATAACCGGTTGATCGTAATACGGGAAATCCTTACGGGACTGAGGCGGAAGTTTTCCAAAAACCTTATGGGGCTTTAAGAGTTAAAAACTTCTTTCACAGTTTACTTACATTTGAATTTCCATTCAGAAAACATGTGAGGATATTAGAACATTCAATTTTCCCTCTCAAATCCTGTAAGAGTAGAACATTTTTCTAAATAAATCCATTATTTTTCATGAGATTATTTTCTTCAAATTTTTTTTACCAACCAATTTATTTGTTAAACTATATTATACATGCACAATTTGGTCATTTGAACGCATAAATGTTTAATCACATTTCTTAAAGTAGAGTCAATGTGAATGTTACTTACAACAAAATTATTCAAAACAAGAGTTTGAAATTTATATTCCATTTCTGATCTTCTATTTTCAATCAAAATATTTTTTTTTTCAAGTTAAGTAAGTAACATTACTAAGTTTTTAGCTACAATTTTTTTCCAGTAAAATTTTAAAAATAAAAAGACAATAAATGTTTTTTAAAATTCACTTACATTATGCTTTACTTTTAATAGCCACAAATATGAAATCAGTTTGGTGACATTAAATCTATTTAATATTTTAATAAAATGAAATGAAAGTTTTAATTAATACTTTTAAAATTTGCTGAGATTGAAACATTTTTCCCCTAATCTTGGTACTTACAGAACCCAGTCCAAGTCTAGCAACTGTCAGATCCATCAAGTTATGAAACAGTTCTGGATTTTTTACAAAAATTCCATCCCCTCTGTTTTTTACAATAAGGCTCAGACAAGTAAGAACAGCTGTACTGTTTTGACCTAAATTAGAAAGTATAATCAGTAGAGCTGTTAACGATTAAGTTAAATTTAATAGTTCACTTTTGAAAAATTAACGATAATTATTCTTTAATTTCAATTACAGCCAAAAATTAAAATTTATGATTTCATAGGTAACACTTATTAAATGTTCTTGTTTAAAATCTAAATAACACTGGAAAGTCATCTATATGTCATCTTTTAACCAACTCAACAAAACGACAAGTGTGCTGACATTATTTGGTTCAAGTGATGAGTGGGTCGAATTAACAATATAACCAGCTGAGCTGAACAAGGAACTGAGGTAATGGGTATGCACAAAACAGTCTTGGCAAGGTATGACATTAACAAATATTGGTGTTCATTAAGTTTCCACTATTGTAGAGGTCTAACGGATTCAAGAACTTTCTTCTTCATTTGGTAACAAAGTAATTCATCAGAAAAGCTGTTGTCATTTTCTGTCTCTGAGTCAGCCTCCTTTACTGTATTAGCTTAATATGCTTTTGATTTGGTTTGACATGTAGTCGAAGTGTTAGAACCATTGTAGACAAACTTTATAAACATTTTGAACAATCCTGTCAGGAAATTTATTATTTATCGGCCACTATTTTAATTAAAAAAAACAAAAAAACTTTTTGACTTCCAATAATTTGTAAGTATGGATGGATTAATCGTTAATTTCCGCAGCCTTAAAAGAATCAGTAATGATAACAGGAATCATTAACATAATTCTATCAAAACATACTTTTTATATTCAAAATAAAATTTTAAGTATTGCTTTAGTTTACAAATGACTGAAGAATTATTTAAAATGTATTTTAGATGAGGATCATTTTTAAAATACTTAAGATTTAACTTACAGTCAGCCGAAGTCACATATTTCAGTAGAATCTTTGCAGTCCCACATTCCAAAAGGTAATCAATAGAATTGGGATTTTGGGCAAGATTTAACAATATTTCCTCACAGTCTTTACAAATGCCCTTGTAACAGTCTTTTGTATTTAATAAATGAACTTGTTTAAAGCTGAAACAATATATATTGGAGCTATTGCAATACAGACTAACATGACAATATAGTTAAAAAATGATATCAATATTGATTTATAAATGAATTTTAAAGATAAAAAATTAAATTAACACATGTAATTTAAGCTTTTGATAACTGTTACACATCAATAAAAGTTGTGTAAAACGCATGATGTGTCTTCGTATTTGAAAAAAAATGACAGAATAGATTAGGCACCATGAGTTTGCAATATTAGAATGGTGTACTGAAAATGTTCATTTACAACAAAACATTTTTTATTACTGACATGTACTAACTCATTTTGCTGCAAGGCTATAGAAAGACATTACAACATGTGAAAAAAAATCACTTATTTGTAGACGGTAGTCAAAGGTCAAAGACATGTGAGTTTTACTTTTTCTTTGCCTTATGCCCCATTTTATTTATTTTTGCCTATTTGCTCCTACTTGTTAAAACAAAAAAGCATTACTATTCAATTCTTTCTATAAATTGGTACCCGGGTAGAAATAGTGAAGTTAGTTATGATTTATATTTTTTATTCAGAATTATGTTAATATTTATCTATTCAGCTCTCTGGCTCAGATTTACTTTATATTAGCCTAAATGCTCCTTGTGATTTTTGTGATTTATTTTTGCTTACCTGCTTCTCAAATACTAACATTGGGCCTCCCTAAGTCAAAAACCTTCCTATATCAAAGTAGTTGATAGGTCCTGGCCAAATTACATAATACTAATGTATTTTAGATCTCCTTAACTTGATGATTTTTGGCTTATCTTAGTGCATTTCACAAGGGATTAAGCGAATCATGCAAATACCAAAAAATAACCAAGACAAGTAAAAGGAGTGGTAACTAATTTCCGTCCCTTTGCTGCATTCTGTGACTCTTTTTAAAAAGAAAATTCTAAATTCACCCCTCCCACTGTGGAGGGAGTAAAGTGGGATAGGGGAATGAAGGGGTCGGTATGTGAAACCAAGTTGGCTTCCTTTCATTTGAAACAACAGAAGCCTTCTAGCAAGGCTGCCCACCCCTTCACTCCTCAATATCAACATTGTCCTTGATTAAAAACTCTGTAAGTAAAATTTTTTATAGAGTCCCTGTGAGTTCGAGTATTTATACATTGGTAACCAAGTAGAAAAAAAAGTCAGGTTAGTTATGAATAGTATTATTTTATTCAGAATGATGTCAATATTTATCAGCTCTCTTGCTCAGATTTCATGGTCTTAGATTTGAATAAAGATAATGATATGCAGAATAAAAATCCCAATCACATGATGTTATTTATATAAAATTACTGGACTTACATGCTATTAGTCTCAATGGCTGAATTAACAATTTGCAACAAGTCTTTAATTTCGGGCTGAGTTTGCTGGAATAAAGTAAACATTTTTCCAAGGAGCCAAGAACTTTGATTCTTTAACCGCAATAATAAAAAAATAATTTAAAAAATTAACTAACCCAGACATTTTCCTAAATTGAAATCTAAATTGTCTTCTTTCAATATTTACAAAAGCAAATAAACTAAGGTAACAATAATCTTACCACATATGGATCAATTGACAGTGCTGAAAACAGACTAAGAGCTATAGACTTATAGAGAACAGGAGAGCACTCTGGACCAGATGCTTAAATAAAGAATTTTTTTACCATAAATGGATATCCCAAAATATTAAACAAAGCTAAAAAGTTAGTATGGATAGTAAAGTTAATATATTGCTTTAAAGAAATTTTTTTCTTTTGTTTCTAAATACAAGGCAGAAAAGCATGCACAACATTTTATGGATTCTTTTTTACCATACCAACCCAATGAAGTCTCTGAGAATACAGCAGAGATATACTTTGTGACTTTGATAAAAGAATGAAAAAAATTTAAATGCTAGCTCCATAATTAAACCTTTATGAGCTGTTCAAAGGTTGTTTTCTCAGAGCAACAATCAATAGTTAATAAACATAATGCTTTTAGAGGGGGAAGAGGGATTTGATAGGCATTGATACATTTCTACTTCAATACATTTCAGCTTAATTCTCTATAATAGCAGAGACAGCATTAAATGCTTTTTTCAAATTTCTTAAGTTACCTTATGAGAAAATAAAATTAATGATTTTTTAGACTTACTTGTTTTTATTAATCTTGTAAGAAAATGAACTCCAAAAGATTGAAGAATGATTATGCGATCTTTTTCAGTGAAACTGTTCTCTCTCACATGCTGTGTAATCTGATTTTTGTGTGCATGAAAAATATTTACTATCAAAAGAAGTGGCATTATATAGGTACTTTGACAGAAAATTTAAATGTTGTCATATGGGCTTAAATCATATATCATTTTAAATGGCTTGCTAAGACCTTTTCAAAACTACTTGTTTTGTCTTTCTATCTTTTATAGAAGTGGAGTTATGATTTTTTTTGTTGATTTTTTTGGCCCCTAATATAACCTATATAATTTATTAAAAAACTTGTGACCTAAATTTCAAAATTCAGTATTCTTTCCCTCACAACTTTTTTAATTTTAGAGATATGGGTATCAAAATTTCAGGAGACATTCACAATCCAATATACAAAACAATGAATAAGTAATCTTTGAAGTAACTCAAGATTTTGAATTTTAAAAAAATCATATATGAAGGCATGTTGAAAAAATCATATTGAAAATTATAACAAAAATAAAAATCAGTTCAGACATTTGCATGCCTATTGTATTTTAATTGAATGCATGGTACAGTTAAATTAATAACTATCATTAAATGTTTAAAGGGTAAGTATTTGACTTTAAAAATAATATTTAACACAAATTATTACAAATTACTTGTTAAAATATACAGCACCGACAAGGTCTGCTTACTAACACTAAAATATGAAATTAAAATTAAATTGATTAAGTATTTGTAGATGGCTGTATCTCATTAAAAGATAATAAGAACATTTTTCCTGTCATTTTTCTGAGTAAATAACATTAACAAGTATTCACATTTCGACATATAATTTATAAGCCTAAACTTTGTCATTGTCTTCGTCATCTATTAGTCAGTTGAAGAAATTCCAAGTTCTGGCTGCAGTTGATTTTGAATATTATTATCACTTATATTTATACCTATAATTTACTATGTTATATTATTTAATTATTGAGATTTTTTTCTTTTGGTTGATTTATAAAAAAATATTTTTGTCCATTGTCTATTATGTCAATATCTTTGTTATTTGTAAAAAAGTTAAAAAGAAGATGGTAAGTATGGGATAATTTAAAAAAGATTTTAATTAATTATCAATTAATTTCTTGATTAATCTGTAAAAGTTTTTATCGATTAAAATTATTTTAATCGATAAAATAGCGATATAATTTACAAAGTCTGCAGACTTTCCTTTTTCGATTTGTTCAAACATAATTAATTATTAATATCTAATAATTTTTTTAAGGTAAAGACTTCTCCATAAAAAGAGATTTTTAAAGTGTAAATTTTAAAATTTATTATAAGCTGTTTTTATTAGGAAAATTATATTTAAAAATTAAACATTGTTTTTACTTAATTAACAATAATAATATTTAAATTCATTGACATTATTTTGAACTACTTATATTTAAATACATCTCCTAAAATTATTATATTGCCTGTTTTTGTTACTTCCCTTGTAATTTTCAGTTAAATGATGTCATACCTCTTATTTTTAGCTTTAATAAAAGTAAATGATTAATTATTCTGTAATTTTTCAAAAGCTAACAATTAAATTTAAATTAATCTGTAACAGCCCTTATTTTAATTTATTATGATAAAAGGATTACAACACCTTTATCATTGTTAATTATAAGGTAAGTATCAGTCTGGACTTATTATTAGGCAAAAGACAATTATTAATTACGTTCTTAACTTACATTGACTGACTGTTTAGTTAAATTAGTAATAGTAATAGTCCTTTAAAGCCTTTGGGGCCGTCCATAAATGACATCACGCGATTTTGGCCGATTTTTTACCCCCTCCCCCCTACGTCACACGTCGTCACAAAATTCTCGACCCCCCTCAAAAAGTACGTCACAAAACTTTGACCCCACCCCTAAAAAAAAAAGAAAAAGAAAAAAAAAAGAACAAAAAATATTTTCTATAATTTGAAAATAAGAATGTTTCAAATCACTTTTTTGTCATTTAAGTACAGTCGAACCCACTTACCTCGAGCTCGGTTAGCTCGACCACCCTATTATGTCGACGTTTTTTATTGGAACCGCCAAATTCTCTCTTTGTCTTAGCATTTTCTCGTCGTTTAATTCGATTTTTTTAAGTCGCCGAAACCTCATAACACGAGCACAAAAAAGGGTCAAATTTGCCACTTAACATCGGTTATCTCGATCCCCATGACCAATCGCCAGCTTTTGAAAATGTTAGCTATGATTTTTTTATAACCAAGGGACCAAGTTTCTGCCTCATCAGGGTCTGCTGGTGACGTCACAGCCCACACACGTTTTGCTCTCAGCGCTCTGTTGCTTCTGGTACCATGGCAATCGCCGGCTTTTGAAATTCTTAGTTTTTATCGATAATCGACGTTGGTTTTTATTTTAAATTTGTAAATTTCTGCTGTCAGTTGGTGCACATATACCTTTTGTTGTTAGCAAACATGTATGTACAATTTTATAGCATGCCGATAGCTTCATCAAACAAATAACGGCAATGCTGTTGTGTTAAAAAAAA